>VXBT01002848.1:2542886-2614091 GCA_013400235.1 Oriolus oriolus
CCCACTCGGCTCTAACACAGCACCTGGATGTTGACAAAATGAGGCTGGTCACAGGCACTGGAGGTCCTCATCCCACAGGGACAGGAGAAGCCACTGTCACCCTCAGGGCAGGTCTCGTCCCCAGACAGCAGTCAGTGACTCCATCCCCCTCTGAGGCTCTGTGTGCACCCTTGGCGGTGGACACCTGCCCTTGTGTGTCCCTCTGGGGATCCGGGAAGAGAACCAGGTCCAACCATCTGACAGCTCCAGGGCTTGCAGGCTTGGGGCTTTGCAGTTGTAGTGCCTTGTCACAAGGTGGCAGGGACGTGACACTGCCTGGCACGCTTCTGGCCTCAGCTCCTTGCTGCTTTCTTCCTTATCCAGTATGGATTTATCAGCAATCTTCTGTCTTTTCTTTAAAACTGTCCTTGGGATAGTTCAAAGAGAGGGTGATTAGTTGTTTCAAAGCCTAAATATTTTACCTATTTGCACTAAAGAAAAAAGAAACTGCTTTGCATCCTTCTGCCTGGAAGTCATTGCGACATGGGGAAGTGAAGAAGGGGCCGGCCTGGGTCAGCCTCTGCTGAGCCTCAGCTCTGGCTGTGCTGCTTCCATGTTAAACCCAAAAAGCTGTGATGATTAAAGAGCAGGCAGCCCTTCTGTCCTGAGTCACGGCGACCATTTATTCCTAAATAACTGAAGATAGGAAATCATTCTTGTAGCTTCGAAAGAAAAAAAAGAAAATGCTTATAGACATGTATGGATGTGTATATATACACACATTTCCTTCAGTGCAGAAGAAAATCTCAGTAATATTATGTTAGCTCAGGCTTCCTGGAGAATATCCTTAACTCTGGGCTTCTGAAAGCAAATGTCTGTGCATTTATAGGACCATTTCCCTTCTTTTTATATGCCTCCCACAGTAACCTTTTACCCTCTCACATGCCAGGGGTTTGGTGATTTTACTGCTCTGCTCTCTTAAGAGTGCTGCAGGCTGTGTGGCAGGGAGGGAAGCCTTTGTCACTGCTCATCAAACAGTTTCATACAGAATTCTACCTGCGATGATAAAATTAGATTTGTGTTAATAAGCTGTTAATAACCACGAGGTAATTATTTACTTTATCTCTGGAGTCCCAGCTGATTGTTGTTTCCTTATGTCTGCTTGCCTGGCGGTCTTCAGGGAGAGGGGATTTTCAGGTTTTTTAATCTGCAGTACATGCAGTGAGAGATTACTCAGCTGTCACTCCACAGAAAACATCCCTATCATGCAGCAGGAGGTATCCATAACAAATTGCTGACATCCAAATCCAGCTCTGCACAAATGGATGTGCAGGACGCCTGCTGCTCCCCAAGCCGTAACCAGACCACGGCGGAGCAGAGGCATTGGTACAGCGGAAGGAAACGAGCAGAAAATGGCCCAAGTAGAGCAGGTAACACTACAAGGTAATTGTTTCTGAGCTGCCTTTCACTAGCAAATATTTCCCCTTTTCAGCACAGTGCCCAAGAAGGGATTTTTTGTGGGTCAGCTGGATGTGCTCCTGCTTCATAGTGAGGCTCTGAGATTGAGCCTCTGACTTGAGGTTTGCATTCGCAGTTATTGGGTTTGCATTCCAATTTATTGGAACAGAGAGTATTCAGACATTTTCTCAGCTATTTAAAGCACAGACCCATGGAACCAAGTAAGTCTGAGCTCCTACATGCTTATTATGAACCCTGAGATGAGTGTGTATCCTTGCAAGCTTGCAAGTTGTTTAAATACACTAAGAAAGCCAGCTTTGAACTTCAAGGCAGGCTTTTAGTTGGGAGGGAGGGAGGAAAATCCTTTTTTAACATGTGGCAATTCGCCTGTGGAACTCATCACTGCAGGACAGCATTAAGACTGAAAGTGCAATAAGATGTAGAGTGAAATGGAGGAGCTGACAGGTGACAAGAGCATCCAAAGCACAAGTGCATGAATTTTGCTTTTTGGTTTGGTTTAAACTCAGAGTTGTAAGGAATTTGGGAATGAGATGGCAAAGGTCTTTTTGTCTTCTGAAATGAAAGCTAGGTGAACCTCAAGACGAATTGGTTTCAGAGCAGCAGGTCAGCATGTTTCATTTTGAGAGCGTACGGACTCTGCCTCTCGATTGTTGTGTGCTGTTTTGTGACCAGGGAATTTCACATGGGCTTGTGCAGTGCTTCAGCTGAGGTAAATCAATGTTTTCCAGTGAATGAAATATCACACTAAAAAGTTCCATTTGTCTTCAGCACAGCTGTGTCATATTGAAGCGGAAAATACAAGATAGCAAGGGCTGTCTAATTGCCCCCAGCTTTTCCAGCTGGGAGTTGGGTTAAACTGGTACAGGGCTGAGTTCTTTCTGCCTTGGGAACATAACTTCCATCATCCTCTGAAGCTGGCTACATTCAGGAACAAGGAATTGGATGTGAAATATCCATTCCTGATTGCCACTTCTCACGTCCCCAGGGCTGCACCACAACACTCCTTGTGGGCACCTCCTGGGTCCCTCTAGTTTGTCTCTTGTTTTGGCAACTTTGGGTCACATCACCGGTCTCAAGAGTCCCCCGGTTCAATTCATGTTTAACATCAGAGTGAACTTCCGTGAGAAAACCCATCCCAGCTCTGAATCTCCTGCCAGGGAACAGCCTCCAGATCTCACACAGGGCTCACAGAGGTGATTTAAGTTCCTGGCAGACGTACATTTGGGCAGGATGGTCCACCACACCTCCTGGAACGACACCAAAGAAACTCACAGGGAAAAGCAAAGATCTGCTAAAATCTCTATCTTTTGTGATGTTTGCCTTTTTAGTTTCAAGCATGACAAATTTCTTAAATTAACTGCAGATTTCTCACCAGCCTGGACACACTGAGGTAATTCTGGAGGAAAATATGTCCTTTTACCAAATTCCTACTATTTGCTGCCAGGCTTGAAGTTTGAGACCTGAACTTTGTGTCAGAGCCTGTGTGATCTATTAGTCAGGACAATTGATTTATTCCTTTGAAACACTGTGCTATGCTGTCCCCAACCACATTTTTCTCTGGTTCCCAGGAACCCTGCTTCTCTGGCTGTTCATGGCCATAGCAACTGGAAAACAGACTCTGTAGGAAAAAGAGCATCAAAGAATCCCCTCTGACAGTAAAAGGGAGAGGAAAAAAACATGTGATACAGAAAGGCAAGGAGCTATGCAGGGCCAGGCCTGAATCCAGTTTTGAGGGAGAGATTTTCCACTAGAGGACAGAGATAAACTAGGGCAAGAATAACAACAAAGTCCACAACATGATTTGCTTTGGTGCTTTCTGCCCCCTTTTTTTCCCCCCCACACTTGCCTCCCACCCACAATTTCACAAGTCAGATTTTTGCAGGTACCAGCGCAGCTGAGAATCCTGCTGGGAAGTTCAGTGCCCCGGACAGACAGACGGCTGTGCTGGGTGTGTTTATTTCCGCAGAACAGCTTGTCAGTTTAACAAAGACAGCAAAATCAGAGAGAAAAACATGTCACATGCAGCCACCGTGTGTCTATAGCACATCGAGGCCGATCTCATTGCTCTTTTCCTTCGGCGGGGTAGGTTTAGCCCCCAGCTCTATTTTCACACTCCTAAAGCTATGTTAGAACCATCCAGGGGTCAGCCACAAGCCTGCACTCCTAAATTCACCTTTAAACACAGGCTGGCAGCTCTCCTGCATTCCATAAGGGTGGCAAAAGCACCTCTAACAGCAGCGCACTGTTTATGCATAATGCAAAAATGGGCATTAAAGAAAAGGAAGGTTCAGAAAATAAAAACGCACTTTTTGTAGGAGATCGTGTTGCCAAGTCCCAGCCTACAGCCATTTGCAGCTGAGAAGTAAAGCTCCAACAATACAGTTGGTAATGAAAACACTGAGAGAGCTTCAATCTCAGCCACTCTTGTTGAGCAGATACTGAATGCACTAATGCACCTGGTCCTTTCAGAGAAGGCATTGCCATTTGCTTCCATGTGTTAGAAGGGGAAAGATGGGAGTTTGCACGGCCTGGCTCAGCAGCACCCAGGCTTCAGGCAGCTGTAATTCAGCATTTCAGCAGATCACAGCAGCACCATGTTAAAACCCACCCAGGTGGGCTGGAGTTTGGGATCCAGAGGCTGGGGGCAGGTGTGGAGAGAGGGATAGATGGATGGAGGGATGGAGGGCTGTTGGGCAGCCTGGTCAGGGCAGGTTTGCTGCCATCACAGAGGTGTCAGCACGAGCTCGGCTTAGAGTCAAAGCTGCTGTAACATTGCCAATATTCCCTGTCCCTCGGAGGGTGTGCATGTCCAGGGCAGGCTGAACTGCTCTCTGTTGAAATCCCCACATCCCTTAGGATACCTCTGCATTGATGCTTTGCCTTTCTTCTAGCTCTCCCCCTCGATGCTTTCAGATTTGCCCTGCAGCATCTCACCTGAGTGCCCTTCAGGAGAGATGCACATTCCACACAGCAAACAAGCTTTGGGGAACACAGGAATTCTGTGAATACATGTGAATATTAAAAAGCTTTCAGCAGAGAAAATTCTTACCTTTCCCAGCACTTTGTAAAAGTCCTGCTTTTCCTAGCATTTCGTGAGAGCGCTTCTGTTCCCAGGCAAACTATTGAAAACAAAGCTAACTGGTTTTTGTAAACTAATATTCCCATCTTGCAGGTGCAGGTTGTTATGAAATTGTCATGATATGGCCTAGGGAAATATTTAGAAAGGGGTGGCTTCTGAATCAACCAATTACCCTGAGGGGTGGTTGGCCAAAGGTCCAACAGCCTTTGCCACTCAAGTAAACTTCAAGCGAACTAAGGGATATAAACCCATCTGTATATTAATAAATAATTGCATTTTATTCATGGACTCTGGAAATCTGCGTCGTGTTTTCTCTCCGTCCCTGCAATCACAGCGACAAATACAGGGAGAGCCACACATGCAGCCCTCTGCCAGTGCAGCAGGAGACAGACCCGCTGTGTTTTCCAGAGCCACCAGGCTGTGTTTTGCACCAAACTCTTGGCCTTTAAAGTGCTGCCGTGCCCCAGCGGGTCACAGGCAGCTCCGGCTCCGTGGGAGGAGTCTGGTGGGAATGGGAGCACTGACCTGAGTGATGCTCTGCTGTCCCTGCAAGCTAGGCAGGACCTCAAGCTTTTCAGAGGGGTCCCAAAGTTAAATTAGTGTTTTGGCATGCCAAGTGGGAGTGATTAACTGCTTAAATACCGGAGGGCAGCTCTGACATTCATGTTTGCTTAAGAACATCAGGTGACGCCGTGAGGACTGAACTAAGCCTCAGGAGCAGCAGCAGCAGCTGCCTGGCTTCCTTAGGCTCCTATCACTTGAGGATGAGCCCAGCCAGGGCCAGATTGCCAAACAGGCATGGCAGGAATTCTACTTGAGCATTGGTTGTGTTATTGAAGCTGGGCACCTTTCCTGCTTGGTTCTTCACAGCCCTTAAGGGAGAAATGTTGCCTCTTTTCCACAGGTGGGGAACCTGAGGCACGGAGATTTCTCAGCCAGATGATGTGAGGAGCTTCCATCCCAGCATCAGCCCCACAAGCTGAAGCAGCTCTCCAGCAGCATGGCAAGCTCAGGAGTGTGTGGAGCCAGGGGCACAAAAATGTGCCTAGCATCTCTTGTAAATAAATGATGTTTTGTCCATGATTTTCTGCTTTTGCTGAATTAGTCTTCTTATTCTTTCAATTTTAATTAGAAATCCTGGTGGGAAAAGCTCTGCAGCAGCTCCAGTCACAGCTGGCTGGGCACCTGGCTTGGTGAGCTGGCTGAGGTGAGTACCTGCCTGCAAGCACAGGCTGCCAAGGTTTCGCTGTGCAAGGTTTTGCCTTTTGTTTTTGGAGGCTCAGATCTTATCCAGACTGTACTTTGGCCTGTAAATGAAAGGCAAAATTGGGGGGGGAGGTTCTGCTTTGGGTGTTCTGTGGGATTTCTAGCCTTTAGATGAGAAAATTTAATATCATTTTTATTACCAAAAACCCCACAAAATGTAATGTAATACTCTGTTCATGTATATGGGGCAAAGGCCGCTTCTCTGCTTTTACCTGGGATGTTTCTGGCAGTGCTGCAGGTGAGGTGCTGGCTGTGCTCAGCTCTGTGGGACAGCCTGGCTGTGGCTCCTCAGCAGCTGAAGCGTGCAGGATTTGTGCTGCCCAATGCCTGCACGGCTCCATCGCTGTCTGAGGCTGGGGGTTTTGTCATGTGTCTCCTCCCAGACACCTTGGTGCTGTCACAGCTCAGTGCCTGCCGTATGTCCCAGCCCAGTGCCTGAAGGTGTGTTGAGATGATGCCTTTTCCTGGTCTTAAAATTAAGAGAGCTGAACACAGTTAAGAGGGAAAAAGGGTTTTACCTCGGTATTTATTTAAGGATCCTCAAGTGCACCGAAATACACATCGAAATGCACCCAAATGCCCACCGACGAAAATGGCCCCGCACAATGGGATGTGTGTGCAATTATAGGCCTTTCAAAAATTAGCACATCTATCAAAGATTCCCCAGTGAGGGACTCCAGTGAGACCCCTCATCGAGGAACCTTCCCCCTGGATAGGCCTGTCTTTATTTACAGAATGTGTTCTGGAGAGGACCTCGGTGTCTGGGGTTTCCAGAATGTTTGGTCTCTTGGCTTAACGGAATATTGGGTCTAAGGGAAGTTATCAAACTTAAAGAATTATAACTATGTAGGTTAAAACCACTAAGAATACATAAAGCTATATAAAAGAGTGTATAAAAGGGGTATAAAAGAAAAAGCAAAAAACCATCATGGCATCACAGAGACCCGAGTGTCTGTCCTGATCAGTGCCTTGGGCACACAGGTGGATTTGGGGCGCTTCCATTCTGAGGAGCATTCTGGCACCCCATAACCAGTGTCAATTATAATGCAAATATTTACTGACTCTCCTTACACGGTAAACAAACATTCTCCCCAGGAATCCTAAATCACAACAAACCTGTGGTGCCATTCTTTCTGAGCAGCATTCCTACTGCTAACAGGAGACTGGACCAAACCCAGCAAAAGAGTATTTGCCCTACCAAAGGCTGCCAGGTGCTGCAGAGGTACAGGGCAGCAGTAAAACAGCTCTGGACCTGCATATCTTCCTCCTCCCCTGCAGCCAGAACATTTATAAACCACTTCCTTCAAAAGAAATAAATATTTGACATAAGGAAAATTACTTCAGCCTCAGGTTAGGAAAATATTTATTTCATAAGTTGAAGTATACACAAAAAACCAGAGAAGTTCCTTTCCTTTGGCCTTAATTTTGAAGTTACCTGTTCAAAGCAGTGCTTTACAAAAGGACCTCAGGCTTGCTCACCTTCTGTTAAAAGAAGAAAAAGTGAAGAGGCCAAGCAACGTGACCCCAAACCTGTCAATGGTTATCCACATCCCTGAGGGTTCAGCAGGTCTGAGGCTGCTTCCCCTCTGTTCAGGTGCCTTTTGTAGGAGGAGAGCCTGTCTTGTATGTGAAGGACACAAAGCTGCACCTTTTCTTTCAACACAGGATTTGTGTCCCACGCCAGGCTCCAAGAACTGCTCACAGCAGCATTTGAGATTTTAGTTTGGACCCCGACATGGTTTGAAGTCTGCAATAAATTAGAAGCTCAGGTCTGTGGCTGCACAGCAGGTTTCATGGAAAAACATTTCCAAGTATTTTTGCTCCCCTTCTAAAAACTTCCTTAGGAAGAAGTTACTGCTAATTTTAGTAGGTGAATGGTGTTACATGGAGCATGGCCAAGAGGATTTTAGTTTTCCAAATGGTGCATCTTTCATTTTGCAAACTGTAGTTCTGAGTAACAAAAAGCGATGTAATGGTTCTTCAGGAAATGATGATAAATGAATCTGTTTGCAAAAGCATCTCTATGCAGTCACTGCTTTTTTAATGCTCATTAAAAAAAAAAAAAAAATCAAATATGTCACTCCCAAGCAGATCTAAGCAAAGGAGAACCATCTCCGGGAGAAGGCTAAAGTTCACCAGCCTTCTGAGTACACCAGGGCTCGTGTATCCCTTTATCTCCATAATTATGTATGCTTTTGATATGGAAGATGAACCGAGCAGTTCGACTGAGTTCAGCTTGGAGATTTGGGATTTGTTTGAACTGCTCACCCCGAGTTCAGCCCTGGACTGCAAAGCTTTGTGGCTCTGGAACAGACGCAGGGTGAGTGGTTAACAGGGAAGCTCTGTGTGTATACCCCCGTGGTCAGCGGCTTCTCTGCCTCTAATCTATGCAGATACATCAAAAGCCAAATATTTTTAACAATGACTCTCTGGAGGATAATGAGAGAAGAAGCAGTGGAGCTGTTTTTCCAGCCAGTGGATCTCGGCGTGGTTGCTGATGGGAAGAGATGTAGAGTTTCCTTTGCACTGTGTGGGGAGTCGGGAGCATTGTCCTTCTCCTTTGTACCTTGGCAGAGGGAAGAGATGACACATTCCTGTTTTGCTGTGGGAGATGCAGCTCCCTTCAGGAGACTCAGTGCCAGGGATTTAATTTTTCAAGAGCTTATTAAAAGTGCCTGTGATTTACAGACACGGTTTCAACCCTGTGATGGGCAAATATACTCTGATAGTATATCAAATAGTCACACTTTGTCCTGTGACTTCCCAGCCTCCAGCTGTCCCCAGCCCAGGCTGCCCCACAGTCACATCAAACCTGACCAGGCTTATCTGGCAGCGCGTGGAAAGATGTTTTTAAAGGAACAATTTCAAGGGAGGGAGGTCAGAAGAAGCAGTCCTACGTGGCTCAGATGCCCTCTCATGCATTTGGTTATTCAGATATTTGGATGCTGTCACCAACACTGGTGGCAAAGGGAGCCAACGAGCATTTAGAAAGCAAGGACCGAGGTATTAATGCTCATGTCAGAGGTCATTGCACAAATGACTTAATCTGTCACTGAAATAAGGGTTTGGAAATGTTGTCCATATCAAAGAAAATGTACATTTGATGGGGTTTGGAGGGTGTTTTTCCTTCAGAAAGCAGCATGGGGTAAGCGAGTTACTGACATGCCAGTAATTCAAAATAGGAGAGTTTTGTATCCCTGCTGTGAAGCTGAATGACAACATAATACAGTTAGGAAGGGGCAAGGGAGCCTCAGTCATGGGCCTCCTGTGCTCTAAATTCGGTAACAACAAGCAGCACCAAAAACAGGCTCATACATCAGGCAACCTTGAATTTCTCCTGCAGTCTTCAAAGTGAAATGGATGGGAGCGAGTGAAAGATCTTAGGTGCAAATTGACTGTTGGCTTTTGCCAGCCAAGCTTCTGGAAATGGATTTATTCCAGAAGAGATTAAAAATAACTTTATACTTATGGGTTTTCAATATAATTAAAAATATGCACTTGTAAACCACTGGAAGAGTAGAATTTCAATCCCTTTAGTATTTTTTTTTTCTGGAAAAAGGCCCACCTGTCTCAACTTTTCCAGATAGGCATAAGTGCAGAGAAACACAAAGTGGGGGGAGAAACCCCCAAGCAGTTAAATACTGGGTTTTTGAAGCATTCAAAAAGCCTTTAAAATAAATAGTTTCTTTTCTAAACTTTTCAACCCAGTTTATTTGATAAAAAAATAAAAAGAGGTGTGAATGCTTGATGTGAAACTCAGCCTCACAAGCAAGACAGGGATGAACTGCCCCTAAAGGCACTGGCTCTGCTGTCACCTAAGCAGGACAGGACAGATACTTCACATTTAGCTCCAATCATGATGAGGGTGAACTTCAGCCCATCACTCGTGTTATTACTGACAAAAAAGATGAGTTGTTAGAGGAGGTAGAACAGGAATTCACAGACTTTTCCCTAGGCACAGGGAATAGCTCGGTAACCTTGGTGTGAATGTACAATCCATCACTTGCTTTTCAAAATGCAATATGCAAAGAAAACACAGGGATGCAATGTGAGCCTCCTCTCCGAGGCTGATGTTGGGTTTTAGTCTGCCTCATACCTGGGAGAAAACAAAAATGAGCAATAATGGTGTGGGTGAAACTCTGCTTTTCTGTGCAGCTCCTCCTTCTGCCAGGCAGGGACAGCACTGAGAAGCAGATTTCAGGACAGAAATATGCTTTCTGGTTTTCTTCAGCAATTAAAAGTCATGCAGATTTTTCCAAAATCTATCATCTTAAATAACAATATCTCAACTTTTTGAGAGTGGGTTATCCTCCTTTATAAATCTATATCTATATTTCAAAAAGTCACAAAGTAGCCAAACCAGCAACTGTGAAAAAGCATCAGCGTTTACCGAATGGCAGCCAGCCCTACATCTCTATGATTGCTGCTGACACATGGGTTAGGACCCTCAGCTGCTCCCAGGGAACATGTTGTCTTGTGGTATTTCTTGCCTACCCAGCCAGAGTAATGGAAACAGCGTGAGGATAAGCTGTTCAGATAAGTGTTTGCCAGCCATCCAGTTTTATGGTTACTTGGAGCAATCTGCTACATATTCGTTGTGAATTATATTTCTCTCCACAAAGAGAGTTTGGTTAAGGCAAATAGCTTTTTATTCCACCATTAAATCAGCCCTATTCATCCATGCCTGATGTCAGCTGTCTGAAATTGAGAGGGTCTCATTTCTTATCAGCTTTAGTGAAAGGATCTTTTTCTTATATAGATTTATCAGAGCTGAGTAACGAGTTACAAAAGTCAAAACCCAAATGGTGACAGCATACAGGGCTCCAAGCCACAATTATTTGTAGGCAATAATCCCAAACTGGTCTCATCTGGAACCACGAACACCCACGTTCAGATACCCTGATCCCAAACCTCGTCTGTGAGCAGCAGCCAGCAGCGAATCCACCTCCCAGCAAGGAGCACCCTGCAGCCAGCTGAGCGTGGGGATGACAGGCTCAGGTGTCCCCAGGTACTGGAAACACCGACCTAGAGCGTGGCCTTGGACGTCCGCTGCTCCCTCTGGCTGGCAGTGCCTGTCTGAGAGAAGGCCAGGAAAAGTGAAATCCAACGTTCCACTCACCCTGAAAGCGAGTCCCAAGTGATTCTTGGGCACGTACTGCTCTGCCTGGCATTCCTTGCTGTCTTACTGCCGAGGAGTACCTAGAATTTGTTTCTCCTTCTCTCAGTTCAAAACTGGAATTTCAGGGCAATGGAATCACTTACGCTTTTGGATGGATTTCTGCATTGCTTTGCTTGAGGAAACAACAAAACCAAAGCATTGTTTCACTTCAAGACTTTCAAAATGAAGTTTTCCATTGCCATTGAAATGAAATATACTTTTATTTCAAAATTTACCTCTGCTGTCATTTAGCTCCCCTCCATCCAAACCAAAATGTTCAGCTTGAACTCCACTTTAAAAAAAAAAAAAAAATAATTGCTGAAGTGTTTTAACACATTGCTTAGAAGAATTGGGCATCCCAGACTGTGGATTAGGAGGGGAGCTGCTACTTGGGACTATTTCCTGCTGCAAAACTTCTCATTTGGAAGACCCTCTGAGGGGTGCTGATGCCATCTGGCAGTCCTGGGCACTGTAATGCTGGTTCAGCATTTCTCCGGGTTCCAGATGCTGCCAACTTTAGGAGGACATAATGGTGCAGAACATATCAAACTGGGATTTAAATGTGCTGTACACTGAAAATGAACCAAGCAACTGCTGTTTCCACCCCCAGCAAGCTGTAAACTTCACACCACCACAAAAATAATGGTTACCTGGTTGTGGCTGACGTATGCACAGAAGTGTCCTGGTTTGGGCTGGGATGGAGTTAATTTTCTTCCTATTAGCTGTGCTGTGTTTTGGGTTTAGTATGAGAATGATGTTGATAACACACTGATGAAGCATCGCTTTTTTCTCTTGGTTTTTATTCTTCTCTTTTTGTTATGTTCCCTTTTATTACTACTACTTCTACTTCTATAATTATTATTATTACTACGGTAATAGTATTTTATTTTGGTAATTACAGCTTTTATCTCAGCCCACAGGTTCTGCCTTTTTCTGTGTCTGCACCCCATCCCACTGGGGGTGAGGAGCAGGGGGAGCAAGCGGCCACGTGGTACTGGATTGCCAGCTGGGCATCTAGAAATACTTGGCAACTTCAAGCATGACTGACACGGCTTTGCAAAACTCCTGGCATGTTTGTGTGGAGTTCACCACGTAGTGAGGGATACTTGTGTGGGATACCTGGTAGAGCCAGCATCCGAACTGCGGGCACGCGCCAGAACGGTGCTGAGCTGACCTTGCCTGCTCACACGTGAGGGCTCTTGCTCCAAGGGCAGCCTTTCCAGGGCTGGCATCTCCAAATCTGGCATCTGGGCTCAGGGCAGCCCCTCAACACTGTCGGGGAGTCTGCAGGGGACACCAAGCTGAGTGGTGCAGTTGAGTAGGTGCAGTCCAGAGGGACTTGGACAAGCTCAAGAAGCGGCCCACAGGAATCTCAGGAGGCTTAATAAGACCAAGTGCTGGTGCTGCACCTGAGTCAGGGCAAGCCCTGGTGTCAATCTGGGCTGGGGGATGGACAGATGGAGAGCAGCCCTGGGGAGGAGGGCTTGGTGCAGGAGAGGCTGGACATGCCCCAGCCATGTGTGCTGGGAACACAGAAAGCCAAATGTGTCCTGGGCTGCATCCAAAGCCCTGTGGGCAGCAGGTGAGGGGAGATTCTGCCCCTCTGCCCCACTCAAGTGTGACCCCACCTGCAGTGCTGTGCCCAGATCTGGGGTGCCCAGCACAGGAAGGACATGGAGCTGTTGCAGTGAGGCCAGAGGAAGACACCAAGATGATCAGAGGGATGGAGCAGCTCTCCTTGAGGAAAGGCTGAGAGAACTGGGGTTGTTCAGCCTGGAAAAGAGAAGGCTCAGGGGTGACCAAATTGCAGCCTTCCAGTACCTGAAAGGAGCCTACAAGAAGGAGGCAGAGGGACTATTTACAAGGGCCTGGAGTGACAGGACAAGGGGGAATGGATTCAAAATGACAGAGAGTAGGTCTAGATTAGGTGTCAGGAAGAAATTCTGGGCTGTGAGGGTGGTAAGGCCCTGGCACAGGTTGCCCAGAGAAGCTGTGGCTGTCCCATCCCTGGAAGTGTTCAAGGCCAGGCTGGATGGGGCTCTGAGCAACCTGGGATAGGGGAAGGTGGCCTTGCCCATGGCAGGGGTGTTGGAACACGATGAACTTTAAGGTCCCTTTCAACCCAAGCCATTCCATGTTTCTATACCATGGCTGTATCTGTAAAATTATGGCCTTAAGTCCTGGCAGCCTGCAGCTCCCAGGCTGAAGGGCTTGGTTTGTTGCCTGCTCCAGCTCTATCCTCCTTTTATTCCTGAACACTGCTTCAGATTCTAAGGGTGAATGCCATTCTGTAAACCTCCACCTTGCAGAATATTTTCTATTCCTTTCAAGAGTATCGACAAAACCTGTTACTCTTGGATATAAATTGTCATTGCACACTGTTGAGGTGACTGAAGTAGATGGGGCTGGTCTTTAACTTTTTTATTGTTTCACAATCCTTACTCCATCCTGGCAATACAATGTCTGTAATTAGCAACGATGTTGTGCTTTTTCGTGCTTAGAAACTGTTAATTAGGCAACTGTAGGAGAAGAATAACTGAAAGTGTAGGAGGGAAGCAAAAGGATTCATGACTCATATTTGGTGTGTTTGAGCCCTTCTCAGGAAACAGGTAGAGGAAAAGAAAGACTAATATCTGAAAAGGGTTTGTTTCCCGGTGGCCGCGTTTGGATCTACTCAGTAGCTGGATTTCTTTGTACCCCTATGAAAGCTACAATAACAACTGCCCTCCTCTTTTAGCACGCTAACTGCACACACAAAATATGTTAATCTTGCTAAGCATTATAATGCCTAAGGGAAAATAGAATAAGGTGTCCTGCTGTTAGGTACTGCACAGCCCCTGCCCGGATGTGTAAGGCAGACAGGGAGTGTGGGAAATGGATATCACACAGCTCCTGCTGTTAGGATCTAGTGGGAAAACTTCTGCTGCAGGGTGGTAGCAGTGTGATTAGGACATGGTGGAGCAGGGCAGGGGAAAAAGATCAAACTGGAATCGTTGTTTTTCTACACAAGAAGTCTTTTTGAGTGGACTGATACCAGTCAGAAATTCACATCAAAGTCTTTAAGCTGTTTTAAAGAAAAACTCTTGGAAAATTTGAAAAAAGCTCATTTAGGCATCTTTAAGGCAAACCTTTTAGCACTTTTCATGTTGAAGCAGTATTTTCTTTAGAGACAGACCTAAATTGAATTTCTTTTAAAAAGTTTCAATGAAGCCACTTAACTGTGGTTCAAACCAGACATTTCGTCCAAACAACCTATTTTACTTTTGTTTCACTAAACCCCCTCTATTCCTTTGCTGCCTACCCTCACTCCTCATTTGAAGCTGACTTTAAACTTTTTATTTCAGCTTATTTTCTTCATTCAGGAAACTTCTGGACAAATTAGGTAGTTTTGCTTTATGCAGTCTGTTGAATTGTGAATTTTATATATCCTAATCTGTGGTTACAGCCATGCCAGGAAGACCCTCTTGAGCCTAGAAGGTGCACATGGGTTGGTGATTCCTGCCCTGCTCTTGCTGGTGGCAGCTCCCAGCTTTCCCCGGTGATTTCAACCCCTTGTGCACGAGTGTGTGAGGAAAAAGTTCCTTGGTTCAGACAGTGGAGATCTTTCATTTTACCTCTAGTTTAGTATGATCTTTAGCTGCAGACTAACAGAACAATGTCTCATGGATGGGTGATTCAGAATGAAAATAAAACAGCTCAAATTACAGGAGAGTCCTGCCAGAGAAAGTTTTTTACCCACAACACAACAATGGATGACATGGACTCTTCAAAGACACCAACAGAACCCAGTGCATTTTCTCTACCGGTTCACAGTGCGTGTTTGGACTCTCACTAATGAAGCACAACTGATGTGATCAAATTAATGAAAAACTGCTCAACTGACAGGAATAAGGGCTTTGGAAACTGGGTGAATAATACTTGTGTTTTGAAACATAACTTCTGTTTCTAAAATGCTCTGCAGCTTTAAGATGAAAGCGTGAGGTATTCTCAGTGAACGAATACTGAGTAGGTCGTCCCTTGGCACTGTGCCACCAGAAGCACCTTGGTGCTGGTCATTGTCCCCGAGACCAAGTGCCATCAGCTGCATGGCCACACCTGCCATTCCCAGTTTGGACGTGGTTGGTTGCAGCGTGGTAACAAACATTCTCCCCCAGACATCTTTATTACTGTTTGTCTCTTGGAAAGGAGTTGTGGCAAATAATCCTCGCTCTGCTTCTTTCCCTACACGTGGAACTGATTTGGGGCAGCGCGGTGTTTTCTTAGGACTTGATATCCTGCGCTGCCTGCTGTTTCTGGAAGCAGGACTGGCCTCCCTGCGTGTGACTGCCTTTGTTCTGGGGTGGGCTCGCTGGCGTCCCCGGCGCTGCTGCGCTGAGGGTGCCGCAGGCCGATCCTCCCTCTGAATGTCTCTGGTTTATCTTCCCTCTTTTAAATTGACTGCACACACAATATGCAGACATCTGCACTCTTGATTCTATAAAATTCATTACAGCATTGCCTAGAGGCTTCTGCCAGGTTTTGGACTCTATCAATCTATGAGGACTTACAAGTCCTATGAGGAGTGGCTGGGGGAGCTGGGGGTGTTTAGCCTGGAGAAAAGAAGGCTCCAGGGAGACCTTATCACTCTTTACAAGTCCCTGACAGGAGGCTGTAGTGAGTTGGGGGTTGGTCTCTTCTGCCAAATAAGAAGTAATAGGACAAGAGGAAACGGTCTCAAGTCGTGCCAGGGTAGGTTTAGGTTGGGTATTAGGAAAAATTTCTTCACTGAGAGGGTTATCAAGCACTAAAAGTGGTGGAATCACCTCCCCTGGAGTTATTGAAAAGATGTTTAGATGTGGCACTTTGAGACAAGGTTCAGGAGTGGGCCTGGCCGTGCTGAATTAGTGTTTGGTCTCACTGATCTTAAATGTCTTTTCCAGCCTAAATGGTTTTATGATGCTGTGCTCTGCCCTGAGCCAAAGCTTGTGCCAGGCAGCTCCTAGTCAGCCTGAGCTCGAGAAGAAAATCTCAGTTTTGAAGGTCAGACCCTAAAGTTACTGGCATGTCAGCCAGCCTGAGATACAAGACTATCCCTCTTTTTCTTTTTTTTCCTTCGCTTTTTTCTTGAATTCTCAGCATTAATAATATTGTGACTAAGGCTACAAGAGCAAGCAAATATCTCATCACAAATGACTCAGCTGCACAGGGAACGGTGCGGGAAGTGGCGAGAGGGATTTGCAGTTTTGGAGGTGACAGGAGACGATTTTGCTTCCCCCAACCATTTAAAGATGCCCTGCCTTGCTTTGCCTTGCAGCGCAGGCTCCGAATGCAGCTGCCTTCCCCAGTCCTTGCTGGGAACAGGAGGGCAAAGCAGCCTTGAACAGCAGCTCAAGTTTTGGTGCCATTCAGACAGAGCCTGCCAGCCCAGCCCGCCTGCTCTGGAGTGGTTCGGGCAGTCGGCCAGGCAGAGCTGCTAGTTCAGCTTTACTCTGTGTAATAAATGTGCTCTGGCACAGCACCAGCTGCCTTATCTGCTTGGAAGGACAGAATCCCCGGGGAGTCAGCCTCCAGGCCCAGCTAGGATTATGCTCAGCAGGCAGAGGGAGCCAGTTGCGATGCTGGGCACACCAGCTCTGCCTTTCTAAGTCCCACTCACTTTGAAAGAGAGAGTGTGACCAGGTTCAGGAGGCACAATTAGCCAAGCGAAATCATCTTTTATCTGTCTTAATTAGGCTTTAATAGAACCTGTCACTGACTCTCCCCTGCAGTTATCAGTCAGTCGATGGTATCTCGTATTTCAGTCAATCACCTGCCCCTCAGGGTCGCTGAGGGACTGTCCCAGTCGCACCAAAGGCAGTGAGAACCAGTTCCACGACACCAGATTCTGGTGCTGTCATACCAAGGTGCAAAATACCTTCTGATTACACAGGCAGAAGCATTGCCTACCAGTAAACCCTCTGAGATCAATGAAAAGGTTTTCCTGCATCACCCATGCACCAAGGGGCTTCTGTGCCCAGAAACCGAACGGCCCCACCTCTGTCTATAAACACAGACCTCGAACTTGGCCCATCCCACCCACGCTGGGGAAGATTGGTCTCCTCCCTTGGGGAAATAGGACAGGGACTGAGACTTTAAGGGGTTAAATGAAGGGTGAACATATGCCCACAAGAGCCAGAGGACAGCTTCTGTCATGTCAGTTCTGGCACTGGACAACAAACGCTGACTTTAAGCTCAGGGTGGAGGGGGCAGATGGTGGGAAAAAACATGAAAGCAAATCATCCACAGACCTGGCGACATATCCAGCTGCAGCTCCAGATCCAAAGGCGTGTGGCCATTCCCATGGTGGTTTTCTGCGTGGTGCAGAACCTCAGCCTCTTCCGAACCAACTCAGGGAGGCAAAACTGCGTGTGCAGAAGGAGCTGGGGGCTGTGACAGTGCTTTTCTCTTTGGGCAGATGTGTACTAACCATTAAAATCACATTGGATGTTCCTCGTTAGGCAACTCAGACAATATATGGACAAGTAAATAAATACAGAAAAAACCCAAGGTTTAGGTGCTGTTTGAAAACAGTGAGTTTTGTACACCATAAGTTTCATGCAAATGAATTTTTGCACATCCATACATGATCCATCTACCATCTATTAATCCATACACCAGTTGGATTAAACCATTATGTGAGCTTGGGAAGCAAAGCTACTATTCGGGAAGTATCAGCGTGTGTGTGTGCGACATACAGATCGTTTGCAAAACAATAATCGGAACAGCTTTTCTGGCTTTGGTTCTGAGAAACGCTGAGAGCCTGAAGAAGTTCAATCTCTTTAGATTCCTGCTCTGGCTATGCTGTGAGAGGCAGGAGCAGCCTGCAGGTGAGAGCAGAAGCAGAGAGGGGCTGAAACTCGTGTTTTTGCAGAGATTTTCAAACACATCCTCACTTCCCAGCCACGGGAGCAAGCACATCACTGAGCCCTGCCCTGGCTGCCTGGCATTGCTTCCTGCAGCCTCTCTTGGTGCCACGTCTTGGACAGCCCAGGTGTCATTCCGGGGGTCAGCATTCCTCGCAGGTGACAGTACTTTTGGTAACTGACCTCCTTTCATCTGCACAAAAGGGAGTTTTCATCCAGCAACACAATGTAGTTCCCTTCAAAACTGTGGCTAAAACGTCTTCTGTCACTCTGAGCTGTTTGTTTAATTCTCCGTATTACTTAATGTTCTATTAAAATTCTCTCTTCTTAAATGCTTATTGAAGCAAACCAGAAGCGTATAAAACCAATGTAATTAGCAATAAAAATAATTCCAACCCCCAATTACTTCATTAATATGGTAAGAAGTGCAAATTGCACAGAAGCAACTTTGCCTACTGGTACAGAGCTGGTGCAGCACCATTAATGGTAATGGTACCACCAGGGACAGGGGCTCTTCTTGCTCCAACAGGGTTCACTTCATGAGAAATATGTTCAGATTCTGCAGCAATTTTGTGCTCTTGTTCATTGTTCTTTTTTATTAGTTTTGTTACATAATGCCCCGAATTTTTTACTATTATTTTTTAACCAAATCTAAGACAGTGAAGTACTTGTAACATCCTGCCTCGACGTTCACACCTCCTTCCCACCGGTGCTTTGTACCAGTGGTGCCTCCAGGAGATAATTCCTCTCCCTTTTCCTCCCCCTGAAGAAGCAATTCTTTCTTGTCAACTCTTCAAGCAGCACTTTTCAGCTGTGGCAGCATCCAGTAGCTAAGCAACAAACAGCATCCCCAAACACGAAAGCAAGACGCGCGGGAGAAAAATCCCTGCCGCGCACATTGCAGTGCAATCCAGGGAAAATTGGATCACGGATACTTTTGCTTTGTGCTGAAAAGGAATCAGCTGCCACATCTGGAAAATAAGCCACTGTCTGAAGTGTCAGGGTGCTTGTCACCTCCTTCTGCAGTAGGCATTAGCAGAGTTTTGGCTCCGGCTTGGTGATCCGGGCATGCAGGGCTGGGAGCTTCGCCTTGATTCCCATCATTTGCAGGTAGCAGAGAAGAAAATCAGGACATGAGTGGAAATGTCTTATGCCCAGGGGGTTATAGGCAAAGCTTGGGAGAGGAGAGCAAGGCTGTGAGAGCACTGCAGCCGCAGCTGGGATCGTGCCACAGCATTGGAGATACTTGGGGACTACTGCTCCCAAATACCAAAATACCTTATCCTATCCTGTCCTATCCCATCCTATCCTATCCTATCCTATCCTATCCTATCCTATCCTATCCTATCCTATCCTATCCTATCCTATCCTAGCCTAGCCTAGCCTAGCCTAGCCTAGCCTAGCCTAGCCTAGCCTAGCCTATCCTATCCTATCCTAACCTATCCTGTCCTGTCCTGTCCTGTCCTGTCCTGTCCTATCCTATCCTGTCCTATCCTATCCTGTCCTATCATATTCTGTCCTATCCTGTCCTATCCTATCCTTAGCTAAAACCCAGTGTAATTACCAGTACCATACTTAGAGTCATGGGTCTTTCTGGTTGGTGGTTGGAGAATTTTTTTTTTAGTTGTTACTGCTTTTTGACCCTGCACTTAAAAAATACTCTTCAGACTGCTGGGATAAAGCCAAGAGCCAACACCAACCTACTCAGCTGTGTCTTGAAACATCCCCTTTTGCTTGTTTCTTTCTGCTGCTCCCATTTTCCTTTCCTCTCCCACGTACACTGCCTTGACAGAATGGTCTGAAGCACAGCTTCCTTTTAATAGGCAAATGACATTTTGTTGGCCCCTGAGTTATGGCCTTACACGTGTTTCATTATACAAGCCATAAAACCTTTCCATATATTGTACATTTTGTTTCTACAGGCTTATTAATGAGAAAACAAAGTTCATCACATTAACAGAGTTAAAGCAGCTAATGGGCAGATAATTCTTTGCACAACTGACTGGATTGAGAGCTCAGCAAGGCTACTGTAACAAGCAAATAATAAATGCATAATGAGCTGTTTCTGATCCTCAAATCAGGCTTGTTCAACCTATTCTAGAGAAGATATTCAGAGTATTATTACTCTGAGCTGAAGCAAGGCTGTGTAAGAAGAGAACTGGAGCTGAGCAGTCTCCTGTGCTGCTACATTTAGAAATTCACTGGGAGTATATTACTGACTACACTCCATGAACAGGATGACCAGTACGTCAGCAACATTTAAAGAGGATGCTGTGGGTCAACAAATTGACTTCACAGTCCACCAGGGACTGCTTGTTCAGCTGTAAACCTGAGAGCAAAAACCTGTGGTAAGAAACATGCTTGGGATGGAGTTCAGTCAACAGAGCACATTAAATACCAATGCCCGTCCAGAAAGAGAGAAAACCCAGATGGAAAGCAGGGGAGCAAGGGTCCTCCTGGATGTTTGTCCTACTCCTGCATGAAGGTCTTCACAAATTTAGAGGCAGCAAATTCCCATTCCTTCAAATGCTGGGATCATCTCCACAATCTCTTAGCGGGGACGTTCAGCCCAACACAACTGTTGCCTTCTTGAACCAGCAGAGGAGTTGTGTCCCTTTGGGCACAGTGAGGTGATCAAAAACGTGTGGAAAGCTTTTATTCACCGAGATATGCTGCTCTTACCTTCCAAAACACTGATGATGATGATGGTGATGATGATGATGATGATGATGATGGTGATAATCCATGGCCTCATTCACGAGACCGCGGGGTCATAGCATAGGTAGGCTGGCCTTTAGGGATGGAGATGATCTACACAGCTGTGTTGAATCCTGAAATGAATAATAACCATAGAGAAATGGCTGGCAACCTTCCTGTGAGCATCCCACCTCACATGCAAGACCCTTGAGTTGCCCTTCCTTTCTCAGGTGAAGGTATTTTGTGGTTAAAAGAAATTCAAAGCATTTTGTTGCCTTAATTACGGGTGGAGGGGACTTCTGCTTATTTTTGGGCTCTGACTTGGCCCCAGCCAGTTCATCAGAGGAGCTGTGCTGGCTTATGCCAGTTTGTTATCTGGCTCCTGTGTAGAAAACTCTGAAGAAGCAGCTATTTTCACTTTTTTCATCTATACTTAAGGCTTTTTCACATCCCTGGGAAGCTGCCATTCCTGAATTTCCCTGGTCCTCAGCAGAGAAATAAGCTCATCCCTCCCTTACCAAGGTGCTAAGTAGTTTCTTACAGCAGCACTGGGGAAATCACAAATCCTCTGCATTGTCAGACTGTTTGGTTGGCTGTGTGGTGATGGCTCTGCCATCCTGATGTCCTCCATGCCTCGTGCCAAACCACATTCCCTGCATCTCAGACCCGGCTGTTGCACTCCCATGGTGTTCTCCTGACACTTGGCAACTCCACAGTCACAATAACTGCTTAGAGTTAAAACAGAGAGGGTTTGTCTGGAAAATCACAGAGCAAAGATGAAATGCACATAAATGGTTATTAAAAGTACGTAACAGTGGTTGTTAATGCACTTGTACCACACCGAAGGGATTATTTACTTATTTACGTTTTTGCTGTGTTCCTATAGCTCGAGTGAAGCTGCTCTTCCTGTTCATCCACGTACTGAGCCCTTTGGTTTCTGTGGCACTGTGATTTCATTGCTTTGTCCCTTGGAAACTTTTCCTGAGCTGTTCCCTGCAGCTTAGCAACCTGAAACCACCCGTGTAACACGAGTCTGTCTCAGGCATATAATTCTTTCCTCAATCCCCTTGCTCATTTTTAATTCATTATTTATTGGCTTTTTATGTGTAAGTGCTGACTACTCCTTTGGACTGGTCTGGAATTGGCTTTGCCTTTAGATTTTGCTGGACAAGATGTTCATCAGGGGGTTGATATGGAAGTCTGTTCGATGTATAGCTTTCCATAGGGTCATGGCTCATGAGGTCAGACAGATGAAGCAGCTGGGCTGGGACCTGCACCACGTACAGCAGGTACAGGGCTGCCTTCTGGGCTGGGATGTTCAGCTCAGGAAAGAAGAATTGCCCTCAGGTGGTCTCAGTGTCTCCCAGGGACCACAGAGGGATCCTGGACTGGACACCTAATTCCCAGACAGCTAAATTAGAGAGGATGGATCCCACTGAATGCACCATGGTACTTCAGGTGCTCTGTGGTAGAAGCAAGACAATTAATTGTGGAGCCTTGAGTGCTGAAACACCTCATTTCATGCCCTCATCGTGCCCTCAGCTGCAGCGCCAGAAACAAAGTAGAGAGAGGTTAAGGCTGACAGACTCCAACCCGCAGGTCTGAAATTACAGAATTATGTATTTCTTCTTCAAAGGAGCTCCTGAACCTTCACAGGGGCTGCACAGGCAGAGGGGCAGGTCTGGCATGACCAGATATCATGCCTTAGTGTGACCAAGGTGGAAAAGAGGGACACCTTCCAATGAGGGCAAAAAAAGGAATTCTGCATATCAAGAAACTTCAGCTGCTTGTGCTTGAAAAGTTGCTCTGCTGGTTCCAAGCTTCACCCCACCTCCCAAACAAAAAAAAATCAGTCTGTTTTGACAGTAGTGGCTTTGATAATGGGATTTTCTGGGAGGGGTATGGAAATGTCAGGCTATGAGGACCCAACCTCATTTCCAGCCCACGTGCCTGCTCAGCCTGGGAGGGCTCTCCACAGCTCCCTGTAATCCATACAGCCATTTCCCTGGCTTTTCCAAAGCACCAACAGCAGCATAACTCGCCTCCAGCAGTTCTGACCCAGCTGCATGCCCTGCTCCCCCCAGCACTGCCCTGGCTCTCAGGAGCTGCTGTGCGCAGGGTGACAGACGGAGGAATTCTGCCAACAACAGGGTTTTCTTCTCTCTGATTTTGTCTTGCTGGCCATTTTGCTCTCTTCTGAGGGGCGTGTGCATGGGGGCAGAGGGGAAGTTGATGCTGATCTGGCTGGGGGAGTCCCTGCTACTCCTTTCACCATGGTAACGAGGAGAAATTTGTGGGCCCTGGGCATGGGAAGGTCTTTAATATTTTCCTAGGGGCCGTGGAGACTTTTCTTGTGAAAACTCTTCGGTCAAGGTGAGCAGAGGAGGCAACTGCCTTTTTGGTAGACCCCTGCAATTCCTTGCTTGGCAAAAGTAGGATCATGTTTCCCTCAGCAGATGCGGGATTCTGTCAGTGCTGAAATAATGACTCAGAGAAAGCGCTGCCCCTGTGAGATGCAGGACACACCCTCCCTCCTTAGTTTGCTGTGTCTGGACCACAGGGGTCAGACCTTAATTACTGTCTGGTGGGGTCTTCACCTCGTTTCCAGTCTATTCATTCATACCTTACACTCTTCCACTCCCCACTTCTCATGTTCCTTCACTATTTTGAAATCTCCACAGGCTGCTGGAGCAAGGTTTGCCATTGGGAAAGGCTGCCAGGGCTGTGTGCCCATGGCAGCATCTGGAGCAGGAGGCTGCGTAGTGGCCCAGGACCCCCTGTCCCAGCCACCTTCACCTCAGAGGAGAGGGGGAGGTTGCTCCCAGCACCCCTGGACTGGGATCTTTGGGAGCCCTGGCCTTGGGGAGCTGCAAGTGGGGCCAGGATGGAGGCAGCAGGTGAGTTCACAGCTGCCTTTGCTTCCAGTACTAAACCATGGGGTAACCTCGGGAAGGAGGGTTAAACACAACATAACGAATGCTCCATGGGGATCATCCCGCTGGACTGCTGCACAACAAGTCACCAGTGCCAGAACTGCCCCACAGTTTTCCTTCAGCCACTGGTGGCAGAACCAGGGAGCATCGTGGAAAGGCAGAGGTGTCGCTCCCACTGGGTTTATGCCAGACCAGTGAGTTTAAAGTGCAATAAATCACAGCTGCCTCTTCAAAGCATCCCCCCTCCTCCCCCTTTTTGCTTCCCAGAGGTGCATCCTGCACGGTTCCCCTGCGCTGGCAGATGAGAGCATCCAGCTGCAAAGATTCATTAGCACAAACACCTTCTACCATCAGAAATGCGCCATGGAGGGGGACAGGGCTCTGTGCCCTGGGGAGAGCGCTGCCAGCCAGTCAGGCATGTGGTTTTACAAAAATTGCAGCTGCAGTTTGAAGCAGTTTAGGTTTTTACCACTCAGCTGTAATGTCCCCTTTACGCCATTTGTCCTTCGGAGCTGGATACAAATCGACTCTCTCCCTGGTCTGCAGCCATTCTTTTGTGCTGGCATCGGCTCTAATTATGCACCAATTAACCTTAATTAAACCAATTCCTGTGTAACTGCACATGCAGACAATGCACTGAACAAATGGCCTGACAAATATTGTCACTTAAAAGGCATAAAACCACATCAAATCCTTAATCGGAGAGTCAGATTGTAAATTGCTGCAGATTTGTAGCCCTTTGTTTTTAGAACGATTGAACAGGGGTAGTGGCCAAATGCCCTGAATGCTCCCAAAGCCTCGGTTGAATTAATTTTCTCAGCTGCTGAGGCCAAAACGCATTATTTGTGTAGGAAAAGGGGATGATGGAGCATCCTTAACTGTAACAATTGTCAGGCAGCTCTAGAGGGCATCAGGATGGCGAGCCCAGGCAGGGAGACACCAAGTTCCCCTTTCTGGAGCCTGAGCGGCTTTGTGCAAATTGCTGGATTATTTGGCGATTCCTGCTGCCCTTCGCCTGGCTGTTTGTCCAGAAAACGTTCCCTAAAGCTGGGGCTGTCCCTCGTGTCATGCCATGGAGCTGCAGTTTTGCGGGAGGGGGCTGCGGCTCGCACCCTGTAAGCAGCAGTGCAGCCAACAGATGGTGCTCGTACACACGGCTGCTCCAGGCTCCTTCCCGAAATGCCACACAGGCTTTCTGCACTTTGGGATAGGATTTTTATAATTTTTTTGTTAGAGAGCTGCTGCAAACAGCACGGTTTTTACCTTAATTTTTCTGAGCAGAATAAGGCTCTAGGACTGCTGGTGTGCGGGGAGAGTTCTTGCCAAAGGGGTTTCATATCTCCAGTTTGGCCTTTTTACAAAGTTTGAGGTAGAGGAAATATGTTGGACTAAGAAAAATTCCAGGCTCTGCATCACTTATTTGTCCTCCAGTGGAAAAAAAACCCAAAGACCTCTAGACTATTTTCAGCAGAGCAGCAAGAAAAAAAAATTAATAACTAGCACTGAATTCAGAATTTTGTCTTCCCTGCTGTTTGTAAAATTTGTTTAGTTGTGGGAGGGGGGCGAGGGGAAAGCCTTTCAAATCCTTTAATATGTATTGACTTTCTGGTGGCTCAGCTTTATGCTGCTGAACGCTTCCCTCTCTGTAGCTAATCAAACAGGCTCTAGGCATAGAGCTTTGTGGGAAAATATTCTGCCTTGTGAATGCAGCAAATAAAAGCAGAGCTAATTAAGCATGTAAATCATGCCTGTATAAATTAGTTACCAACACATTCCCTCGGCCACTGCCGCTGGCTGCGGTGGGGAGGGGGATTTGCAGGATCTCTGTGCCCGTGCAGAGGGCGCCTGCTGTGAGGAACCGTGCGGGAAAGGACATGGAGAGGGCGGCGGGATGGTGGTGGGATGGTGGTGGGAGCTGAGGGTGGGATGGAGGGTGGCAGACGCTAAAGCAGCTCAAGCCAGGGATGGGGACAAAGATTGCCCAGACGCTGCACGGCTCCATTTACAAAGGGATGCGACCCCAACCAGCACTTACTGAAGCAGATGGGAACGCTTCTCTGGAATATAATGGTTTGGGATTGGGTCCAGGGTGAATCCAGCAAAAGGAGGCAGCTCTGGATTAAAACACACTCCCAGGAGGAGGGACAGAAGCTGCCCCACTTGCTCCTTGCAGTCCAGGCTCAGCCCTGCAGCCCCCTGAGACGCCCAGCAGATATGGGGGGGACTGGAGTGCGTTCGATGGAACTTTGTGGGAATGTAGAATGTTTCACAGTGGGCATGGAGGCATGATGACTGCACACCGGAGAAAACAACTGGGGACAAGCCTGTCTGGGAGCAGAACTTGTGACAAGTGGCCTGGTGTGATGAAGAGAGAAAGTGGAACAAAGAACGTTTTGCAAATGAGGTAACAACAAAAAATGTGTTTTTGCAGCTGGACAGGTCTGTGAAATCCCAGGCAAAATAGAGATGGGCTACAAATTGCTGCCATCCCCAGGGACAGTGCTAATCCAAGATGTGCATGCAGAACCAAGATTTTTTTCCCCAGGAACATTTTTGTTTTTCTTCCAAGCCACCCATCAGCCTGCACTGGGTGGCATCCCTGCACATCCCTGGTGTGTGCAGGAGGGCCCAGGGGAGGGCCTGTGAGCTGCTCTGGCTCTCCATATCCCCCTCATTCCCAGGAACCCTGCACAGACACAGCAAGCCCTTGAAAAGCACCCAAGGGCATCCAAACTGCTTTTCATTAAGGAGAACAGAACGAGGACCTGGATGGCTCCCAGGGGGACCACAGAGATGGGAGCAGAAGGAAGAGCAGGCTCTGGCCTCCAGGGCCACAGGAAGTTGCTTCTGCAGAGCAAGAGTTGGATGGGAAGCCACAGACAGCCAGCTACAAGATGCCAAACACTGAGCTATTCCAGATTTTTTTATTTTTTAATTAAATACAAAATAAAAATTGTCCTCACCTCTTGCAAGATCTGGGGCCATGAGATTAAGGAGCACATTTTATCACTCGCACCTGTTTGAAAGCAAGAGCCTGCAGGCATCTTCTGAGAGCAGGGTTCACTTTTCTCAGTGTGCTAAGCCGACTTTTGCTGCATCAGGCCCAGGAATCACCTGCGCACCAGGACTAGGGCCCAGGCTGTCTTCTGCAGCCAATGCTGTGCCCTCTTCTGCCTGGAAAGCACCTTCTTTGCCTCTGGCAGCAGCTCATCCTCCTTCTTGGGGCTGGGCCAGCGGGCAGCCACAAACAGGAGTGGCCCAAGACGAAGGAGGAGGAGGAGGCTTGTGATGAAATGGTTGGACCCTTCCCCTGGCTGGCTTCAGTCTGTGCTGCCTGGACACTTCATTTGTTGTTTCGCACCTCGCTGTCAGGGCTGGAGAGCTGATGGTCCCTGCTAGGACATGGTGTGAGCACTAGGGACAAGCTGTGCTACAGCTATGGGTCCAAAATGAATTTTTCCCCCTTGTCTGCCATCAGTGAAAGATTTTTCTACAACAAACTCTTGGGTAGCAGTGGCAGGAGTAGCAGAGCAATTTCCAGTAGCTCTGGGCAAATTCAGTTATATTAAAATTAAATAACCACAGGAGCTCGTTCACAAATTTTTGCCAACTGAAGCTCCAAAGACACAAGGAGGAGACTCCCCAGAAGCCTCCTTCAACCACAGGTCCCAAGAGAAGAGGATCCAGCTCTGCAGTGACAAGATCCATGCATCTGCGTGGGATTCAAATGGAGTCACCTTCATTGCAAATCAGGTTGTCAGGCAGGTCCCCCAGTATCTCTCTCCCTCCCACGGCACAGTCTCCACGCTGTCATTACTGCAGGAGGCTCTACCCTTCCCACCTCCTGCTGGAGTCATTAGAGGAGTGCCAAACATGCCAGCACGAATGTGTCACCCTCACCCTGCGCCGCCTGGTGCCCTCAAAAACAATTCCTGGTGCCTTCAGCAGATTTCTACGGATGAGCAGAGAAGAGGAGCCTGGGGAAGGTACTGACAGGCTCTTTGGTGTTGAGTCCCAGACCAGGGATCTGCAGCCTTCAACTAGGAGGAGACACCTGAGGAGCGAATGCGTCCCCCAGAGGTACCTGCTGTTTGCAGGCGGGTGGGAGTGATGCTCCTCTGGCTATGCCGAGACCTGAAATTCTCCTGCTCTGGAACAGATATTTTGGGTCACCTTGGGGAAGGTATTTAATCTCCCCGTGTTCCCGCTCCCCAAGTGAAAGACAAGAATAGCAGCACTGCCTTCCTTCCAGCAGAGTAAGTGCATTAAAGATTGCGAGGTGATGGGAGTCCTGGAAGGGCCTCGATGGAGGAGATTCATTTGAATACATTTGTTGTGCATTACTCACTCAGCCCTGAGTTTTAATCTTCTCCTCCTCTCCGTCATTGTAATCTAAATTTCCTTGAGCTCTCTCACCAGAACTCAGTCCCAGTTTAATCCCCGCCTCGTTTGAGTGATTTCTCCAATTTCTCCTTTAGCAGATGAAGGGGTTTATGGTAGCCCTCACCCCTCCTCTCAGTCTATCCCAGGAGAGGTGCAAACGCTCCCTCCGCAGGGAGCGCCAGCGGATTATCTGGGAGCTTGTGCAGCTTCTCGGGATAATTCCTCTTCTGCTTTTCCAGTCTAGTGACTTGTGGTCCACAGCCTTTTCCAGACCTGCCGAGCCGCCTCGTGCTGGGGGGGTGGAGGGAAGCTTTCCACCGAAGCGCCGGCAGCCTGCCACTGCCCTTGGCTCCCTCGGCGTGTCCCGGTCCGGGCAGAGGTGCCGGGGCACCCCTTGCTCGTGCAGGCAGGAGCCCTGTGTTTCGCAGAGCAGCATCGCAGAGTCAGGGAATGGGTTGGCTTGGGAGGGACCTTAAAAATCATCCTGTTTCAAACCCCACGGACAAGGACTCCTCCCCCTACACCAGGTCGCTCAGAGCCCCATCCAGCCTGGCCTTGAACAATTCCAGGGGCAGAACATCCTTAATTTTAAGTGCTACGTTTGGATTCGTCTTGGTTTGTTAACTTCCAGCTTTTTGGACTGTTTTTTTCCAGCAGGATTATTTGTTACTCTATTATCAAACAAATCCTGGCTCGCATGGGCAGAAATGTGCAGGAGGCATATAATTCCCAATTTATTAGCTTGGTTCACATGATGTTATCGAGAATTGATTGTAATGCTTAGTGGCATTAGCAGTGCCTTCCTATCATAACAGCGACGTTTACTGCCAGCAACACTATTTGTGCAGCCGCTGTGTTACACCACAAATAATTATATTACTTACATTCAATTTGTATCATTACACATAACACAACTGCGCCTGCTGCACCATCTCCTACTTCATTAATGCCTGAGGCAGAACAGCCTCACATAAATACCCTCCTTGGCACTTTTCATTGGAAATTGTATTCTACCTATTATTAAAGTGTAGATCAAAAATGACATTTCCCGACTATTAAAAATATAGAAAGAAAAGTCACTGCCGTATTAATAAAGAACACCAAATAAAATTCATTGCTCTGAAAATGTTCGCTCTACAAATTTAAGGAGATGCTGTCAGGGTTGGTAAACCCCAAAGATGATGAATCTTATTTTCCTGCATTTCTCTGCAAATTTCCAGCATTTCTGTGTGTCCTTGCCTCGATAAAAAGCACTGGCACAGGTTGCCTAGAGATGCTGTGCATGTTCCACCCCTGGAATTGTTCAAGGCCAGGCTGGATGCTCTGAGCAACCTGGTCTGGTGGAAGGTGTCCCTGCCCGTGGCAGGGGGTTGGATTATCTTTAAGGTCCCTTCCAACCCAAACCTTTCCATGACTCCATGAGGATGTTCCATGTAGCCTTCCAAGAGAAGCAGATATAACGGGATGAATAATATAATGGGACATTTCACCACAGGAATGTTAAGCTGCTTTCACTTTGGAAGTCTTATGGGTGGGATCTACTCCAGTGACAGAGCACAATCCTTGTAATTTCACCGAAGCTACAAAGACACTGTGGAGGAACGTGCACACATCTCCTAAAAACCTCAACAATAAAATAATGCTCCTTGACCCACACAGCCAGCCCTTGTCTGAGGATGTCTCTATCCTCATGAAAATAAATCTACCGGGTGTCAAATTAAAGGGATTTTTTTTTTTTTAAAGCATTTAAGGGCACATTACATGACCTGTGCCATGCTGTGGGAAGGGATATCAAGGAGGTTATTTGTAAAGTAAGATACCAGGAGATGAGGCCAATTGTCACCCCAGCTCATGGTGACAAACTCCTGTTTGTGTCAGCCAGTGAACAGGGATATCGAAGTCTAACCCCTGCCAAGGATCAAAGGTCAAGTCCACTTTGCCTTGTGAGACAGCTGTATGTGGAAGTTTTGGGGCAATTCAGACAGCAACGAGGTGGATTTAAATAAATTAAAGTACTTTTAGGCATTTCCAGCAAGCAGGAGCATTCTCAGCTTTCAGTACAGGATGAGGTGAGGAGGTCAGAGTGCAGATTGGAAATATTTGCACATATGATATTAAAGCACACACAAATCACCTTTTTGTGAGACAGATACAAAGAGACAAGACTTGGCCCATCTCTAACTCAGGACATAGCTAAAAAATAATAGAGATTTTTAACATATTTTTGAAGAACTCTCTAAAACTAATGGCAGTTGAAAGCCAGATGAAGTAGCTATTTTATCTGGCAAGCTTCCATGCAAAATTTCCTGCTGATGCTGTCTCAGACAGATGGAGATTAGAGAGGAGGGGGAAGAATGAAGTGCCATAGGGCTTTATTGGATGAGCCTTGAAAGGTTTCTGCAAGCTTCTATCGCAAGGTTTATGAACCTTGTGCTTGTTAACTTCAGATTTGCTCAGTGTTTTAACCCTGCTTTATCTCCTGTGGTCCAGATGACACATTTACACATCTTTAGAAAATTTAGTGGGATGCTCTTCAAACAACATGTGACTCAGCACCAGGGAGGGCAGAAACTTGATGGTTTTACCTCAATACAGAGAAGTTTTTCAATATCGCTATAGAAAGTGCTTTTCTCTGAAATGTCTTCTTTGGTTAGATCATGCAAATTTAGTGCTGGCTGGTGCTTCTGCAAGATGAAGAGTAAGAATAACTCATGAATATTTCATCATTTGTCTCTGCACTGGTCAGAAATGGTAATTTGAGCTCCAAACTGTAGAGACTTAGCAAAAAGAGTTGGACACTCAGAGGATAAAAATAGAAAAAAATGCTTTTGAAGGATTTTTCCTTGCTAGTGCTGGTATGTGGACAAGCTGCCTAAGGGGTATGAAACTGGAATAATCTATTGAGGGCACACATTTGGGTTGTGCTGCTGAAGCAATTCTTGATTTGCAGTGCATTTAAAACTATAGTATTTTCTTTGTTTACCCTATTTTTTCCCCTCAGAGGAAAACTGAAAGCCTCATGTCACCCAAGGTCTCTGGCAAAGCGTCATGCAGATGACAGCCACGGTGCTCATCCACCTCAGGCTGGATGTGCACCAGCATCTCCCCATCTCCCCTAGGACTCGAGCACTGCCCTGGAAAAGCTGTGAAGGGGAAAGTGTCAGCAAAGGTGCATCAGCCTGGATTCTCCTCCGTTTATCTTTTGCCTTCACCTTTTGTAATGTCCCTAGCCAGCTACCTTGCTCTCTTCCGTGCAATTGGCCATCCCATGGGAGACCCTAAAGAATTCAAACCCAATATTCATTGAATCATTGAATCATGGAATGGTTTAAGTTGGAAGGGACCTAAAGATCATTTTGTCCCGATCCCCTGCCATGGACAGGGACACCTTCCACTATCCCAGGTTGCTCAGAGGCCCATCCAACCTGGCCTTGAACACTTCCAGGGATGAGGCATCCACAGCTTCTCTGGGCAACCTGTGCCAGTGCTGTTTTCTGTAACCAGAATGCACTAATTATTTGCTTCCACCTTTCCCAAATACTAAGGGATCTGGCTTGGGCCACGTTATTTTGGGAGTGGGAAATTTGAATTTCTCTACGTTCCAGCCTAGCACTAGCACTTGGAAAATGACTTTTTCCCCGTACTGAGGAGTTTAGGTGTTCTTTACTCTTTCTATATTTTATTAGGGAGATGAATGGAAATCCTGTTCTGCTGTTCACTCAACTCTGAAGCCCATGAAAATATTTTACAGCTCCAAGAAAATGAATGGTTACAATTTCTAAAACTAACATTTCTCAAAGTTCCCAACTGGTTCCTTTCTCTGGTGCATTCCTCTAGCAAGAGGAGGGGGAGAGATCAGCCACCAGCAAATGAAGCCCTTCTCCCAGTAGCTCAGATGCCAGTTCTCCCTCTCTTCAGCACCCAGAGCAGGCTGTCTGCTCTGGACTGAAAGTTGTCTCATCAGACTCGCATTTCAGCCTTGCCACCTGACGTGTTATGACAAGCTTTTAACTTTGGAGCAGCGGTGCATGGAAACATGTCACTGCTTCGGGAGCAGCACGGCGCAGGCTGCCAGATCCAGCTCCTGCCGCGGCAGAGGCAGCCCCTCCGAGCCACACACCCATCCCAGACGTGGCTCCCGGGGAGGGAACAACCCAGGATGCTTCAAATGGCCTAAGCACACCTGAGGCAAGTGAGTGACCTCCAACAGGTAACAGAGTGGGAGCTAAGAAGTGAAGCTGGGAGGCGTTTTTCAAGAAGTGCTTACGGTTTGCAGAACCAAGACTGCAAAAAGAGGACGTTGGAACTGGAAACTTCCCATTGGGATCAGTTGGTTAACAAGGGACAGCACGGGCTCTGCTGGTTTATCTGTGCCTATTGCTACTGGTGGTGGAGGGGAAATACAAGATAATTCTGGAAAAATTCCCAGAGATGAGTCTACACTTCAGAGGGCTCAGCTGGTGAGAGCTGAGGAGCGGGAGCTGGTGCAGATTTCACGGTCTCAATGGCTTGTTCTGTGTTTACCCCCTCACTGCTCTCTATCCACTTAGGCACACCTGAGTGACTCCAAAAAAAGGCTTTTCACAACAAGCTGTCCCTGCATTCCCAGCTGACCTGTGCATTGCTGTGGGGTTTTTGTGGATGTGTTGTGCTCTGAGGAGATGGTCACCCCTAACGGAGCTGGTTCCTGATGTTGCCAAGCACCCATCCATGCTGAGCCCATCCCACTCCCTGCCATTGCTTCATCACAAAAAGGGATTGCAGCAGGTGAAAGCAGCCCTTTAACCAGCTCTGTGTCCAGGCTGCACTTGGGACACGACCCACCGTGCTCCCTTCCAACCTTACCCATTCTGTCATTCTCTTCATTAATGAGCACCCAGTACCTCTGAAAACCTGCACTAATTAGCCTGTTTGACATTTTAAACAACCCTTGCCTCGACCTCAGAGTAGAACTACAGTAATTACAGCAGGCCAGCGCTGAGGGAAAGCAGCGTGACCCAGCCGGTGTCCTACGGCTGAGACCTCTTCACCCCTCCACTGGCATGGTCTCACCCACGTCTGAGCACAGTCTGAGTTGGCACAGGCCAAATCTAGGCCAGGGAGTGCACTTGGCACAACACCAGCACTGGATGAGACCCAGAGAGGTCTCAGCCCCTGGGCATGTTCAGCACGAATGTGTTCTTGAGGATCAGGATGGGCTGCGGGGAGCCGTGTGCTGCACACCCCTCTATCCGTGTGCAGCGTGAGAAGGGCGGGTTGGTCATGGCCAAGTTTCAGTGACAAACCACAGGAAAAATCTCACTGCCTTGCTGCTCTCGGAATCTTCAGGAAGGAGAAGCCCTTAACTCTGCCTGCAGGTAAGGTTTGGCTTTGGAGCTCCTCCTGGGGCCACTCAGAGAATTACTTAGATGGAGTCAGCTCCAGAGCAGCCAGGGCTGATGCCAGCTTGCCTGTTGCTGGACCACTTCATGGGCAGAGTGGGCAGATAAGATGCTGAAAAAGTAACAATTGGCTCAGCTTCAGCCATCAGCACTGAGAACATTGGCTCTCCTGCTCTCCCTGTCCCACTCCTGCTGTGTGGGCTCCTTGCTGCTCCTTCCTTCTGGCCCTTAGGAGGGAGGGACAGCTGACCTTGCTGGATGGCTCACACGTCCTTGCATCAGGACAATGGCTGGTGTTACCCAGGAGGAGAAGTCATGCTGAAAAAAAGGGGGGAAATGAATTCCTGCTCTCTTGGTGCTCCCAAATCCATCCTGCACAATGGCTGCATCGCTGCAACACCGCTGGCTTCCTCACAGTTATCTTCAGGTTTAATTGTATCGTGGGCTTTCCTGTGATTCATTTGTTTTAACTGAATATTCCTTGAGTCTGGTTCCATTTTCCACCAACCGCAGTCCCAAGACAGGCCCTGGAGTCTTCTAATGAGGTCAAGAAGCTACTGCGAAATTGGGAGCAAATGGGAAAAAAGAAATGCTGGTGACAGGTCACTCACAATTTTAAAGAGCAAGAGCCATCCCTCCCTGGCAGGCTGCCCTTTTCTCCCTGTAATCTGTCCTACGAAGAGGATGGGAGATAACTCAGTGGCAGATTCCTCTCCTGGACTGACAAAAGGGGGTTTAATTTACCAGTGTGGTCTTGGCACTGCAGCAGAATGGTGACTCCCCTCATGCTCAATGCACTTCCAAACCTTATTTATAAACTTTTAAAAAAGGACCGAAGGATTCATTATCCTTTGGATGAAAAAGAGGAGAAACAGCACATATGTCTTGAAGTTTCCCTTACTTAATACCCACAAATAGTTTGTCTGATGCACTGCCTTCCATCAAAGAAAGAGTGTAATTTTCCTGAGGTCAGCCTCCTGTTTTCAGAGGAAAAATAAAAAGAAAAAGGAAATTATCACCTCTGAAGATGGGAAAGCAGAGGCACAAAGAGGGCAAGAGAACTGTTCTGCAGAGCTGGAAAAAGATCACATCGCTGATTATCACAGTAGTAATTTGATCACAAGTCCTGTAACTTTGAGGGCGGACTAGCTAATGATGCAATTAGCAAGGAAAATATCCATATTGCTGCTTGAAATGCGCTGGGGAAATCTGTCACTTATTTTGTTATACATCTGTGTACCTACAGCAGGAGTCAAGTACAGAAAACCCTTTTTGTCAACCTATGTCCTTTGAATTAAAAGAACCCAAAACACTTTCACTGGCACCCTAAGCCCCAGCATTCCGGACAGTGAAGGATGGACTTCATCATCACGAGCACAGTAAAAAAACCTACATTTTTTAGTCTTATTCCCTGAAAGAAAACAATTGGCTCTTCATATAAGGTTGTTCTGCCTTTCTTTTTATCCGATTCTCCTTAAAAACTCCTGCATCCTTTGCCCGCTGTTTACCACGCTTGCTGGAAGCATTGAGCTCTCAGCAGTAACTACACCCATGAGTTTTGTGTCATTTAGTTATAAATAGGAAAGGCAGGAGACAGTGCCTACCGCAAGGAGCAAGCCTTGGGAAAAGCCTTTGGAAATGGGGAAAAGTAGGGAGGGTCTGGATACAAAAAACCACCCCGAAGCCCTGCAACCAGAAGCCCCCAGCATGGTATCCGTGGGTGGTTGGTGCCCTGGCAATTGGCTGAGAAGGGCTCACCAGCAATTCCTGGGAGTGGTCTGGTGGTGGGACATACCCATCTACTTCTCCAACCATACCCATTTTAAGAACCCATTAATGATGGGAATTATTCAAACTGAAGGAAAGACAAACAAAAGCCAACTTTTTTGTGTGATTTTGGTGGCTCCAATTTCAGAGTTAGAAAGGGAGGGATTTTGTAGGTGTACAAATCTTCTGCAAAACTTCTGAGGTCAGAGATTCCCTCCTCTCTGTCTCCTGCAGGGCAACGGATTGGAGAGAGGCAAGGAGAGATTTTTATTTGTGATGTTTTGCATTTAACCACAAGGGGAGGTGGTACAAAGTGAGACCTGAAGGGTGGTGGCTCTTTCGCTGTGACTGAAGCTCTCTGACGGCTGCTAAACCCCCCATCACTGGGGTCTTGAGTTGGGCCAGGGAAACAAGTGCCTGTGTGCTAACCCTGTGAGAGAGTGAGGCTTAGCTGGGGTATCTGCCAGCAGGAACCTGCTCCCCAGGCCTTGGCAGCGCTGACTTCTCAGCCAAAGCTTCCTGCTGTGTGCGAAGTATCCCATCACAGAGTCACAGAATATCCTGAGCTGGCAGGGACTCACAAGGATCATCAAATGGCCCATGCAGCTTCAAACCCACAGCCTTGGCATTTTTAGCACCGTGTTCCAACCAGCTGAGCCAGTCTCAGGGTCATCCTTGAGCCCACCAGCAGAGCAAGCTCTTCCCATGGTGCTGCCCAGACCAGCTGAAGCCGGTGGCAGCACAGGCAGCATCAGCTCGCCGAGGTCACCGCGCCAGCGGTGCCAGCCCAGGTGTCAGAGCAAGGAGGAGACAGCTCACCATGACCTCACCACAGCCCTGCCTCGGGACTGACTGCCGCAAGGGAGCCGTGCCGTGCATGCCATCATCTGCCCGGCACGGAGGGGACGTGGAAACCCTCTGAGGAAACTGCCATCTCCTCCCTGAGGTCTCCCCTGGAAGCAAGGTCATCAGCAGCCACTTTGGGAAGACTGCCTTTGCTGCCCATCAGCTGTGCTGTGTCTTACAGGAATTTAAATACCCCAGGTTTGGCTTGATCCTAAGCAGAGGGCAGCAAAGAGAAAGGGAGAAGCCTGCGCTGCAGGGCAGGTGGATGCAGGCAAAGCTGATTGGGGGAGAAGGCTGGTCCAACAGCATTTCATTTTCCGCTATTAGAACTGCATGTCGACAGATTTCAAGTATCTTCCCAAGTCCCAGTAGCCTGATTGAAAGTGCTATGTCTTTATCATACCATTTATGGCCCTTCTGAAAAGTGAGTCTCACTGGCCACATCCAAACCTTGTGCTTGGAGAACATTCCTGATTAAAGCAGATTGGGCTTTTGGGGAAGGAGGGGCTGCAAAGCATTTCCTAAAGCACTTTCTACTCAAATTTATTTGTGAGAAAATACAGCTGAAGGATGATGCAGGGATTAGGATTGAGACAAATGTGAGTTTGGAGGGTCAATTATACTTTGAGAGTATGAGAAACACGGGAAGCCCAAGTGATGAGTCTGAGGTAGCCAAAGGGTTTCACACAGAGGTTTCACCCTCCCAGAAATATAAGGGCCTTAAAGCTGCTGTTAATTTGCTGACATCTTTTTATTTTAGAAACGCCTCAGAGCTGTTTTCTTCAATCATTCTGGAATGTGAGCTGAAACAAAGCTATCCAGGCTGAACCAGAGGGATAAACTCCCCATTTCCCCAGTGTAATAAATACCAGTTTGAATAGAAATGAAATAATCTCTCATCAGACAGGTCCTACAAATGTTGTGCCATAGACTTTCTGCTGCCTCCCACGCAAGAAACCATCAGGCAGGAAATAAGGACGTGAAAAACAGGTTTCTGCAGCAGTAAAGCAGAGCTGGTTTGATGGCTGACGCAGGATGACGTGAGCACTGAGCTCCGAGGTGGAAAGTGGAGATGGATCTGAGTCACCTTCCTCCTGGCACCATCAGCCTTAGTTTAAACGCAAAATATTTCGCAGTTGTTGCTCCTGCTGCTGCTAAACTTCTTTCTCTGCAAATATCTGGGCACGTTTTGTTTGTAAATGGTATCAGCTGGGTTTGCACTGCTGCTGAGGGAGCACCTCCCGGGGAGGGGGGGATTTGTCTTGCCCAGATGATGCTGTTGACTGGATGTGGGGAGAGTGCCTCAGTTCCATGAAATAAATGTGCAGTGCCGGTTCTGCCCTGGAGCACCTCCTCCTGTGAAACAGGGGTGTTGATAAACCAGCTCCGGGACCTCGCTGGGCCAGCCGTGAAAGCCTGCCAGGAGGCTGCCTGTGGGAGCAGGGAGAGGGTGTGGATGGGGACTCAAATATTCCTGTGTTTGCATCGATTCACCTGAAAAAATGAGAGGGGTTCATACAGATGAGCTGCCCTGAGTGTTGATGAAGTCTAGTTCAGGCTGTGTGCAGAACAATGAGATAGCTGGAAGCCTTTTTAAATGGTCATTAGGGTTAAAAACACCCCAAACCCCTCAGCTTGGTTGTTTAAACGTAGAGAATTTGCTGGGCAACCTAAAATAACACGTTTGTTGTGGTTTTGGCTGAACTGAGTGACTAAAGTGCAAAGCAGGTGGTGTAACAATGTGGAAGATCTCATGCTTATCTGCACCTGCTGTGCATTTGGCCCACTGCAGTAATGATGAAAAGGATGAAATGTACTTTTTCCTGCTCTTCCTGCCCCTGTGGCTTTGGAATGCTTTAGCACATGTACAGCGAGCAGCTGCAAAGCAAAGCATGTTTTTACCTGCCAACCACAGCAGCAAAGTTGTGAAGCTGATGTTTTATGAACGCCAAATTACCCCAAGCTGGGACAATCTGCAGGAGATACAGAACAGTGTAGAGCAGGAAGAAAAGACCACAAAGGTTGGGGGTGAAAAAACCAGTAATAACTCTTGGAGCCAGTCTGAGTCCTTCTGCAGTTTGTTTCCTAAATCTTGGCTTTCCTGAGACTGCCTGTGCCTCTGGTGACAGTGTAATGCGATGTGTGTGGTGGGAAGGCTGCATTTCTGAAGGCTCAGTTTTATCCAGTTGATGAAAAATAAAAAATGAATCTGAACCAGGGGCAAGGAAAAGTTAATGAGAACGATGTGGTTTGTGTGCTACTCCGCCTGCAGACTGGAGCTCCCACCCAGGGCTATCTCCTGTGGTCACTTTACAGCAGGCGCTGTGCTGAGCACGCTGGTTACAGCACTTTCTCTTCACGGCAGAGCTTGATAAAGGATTGCCATCACAAAATGAGTTTTTCATCTCTGCTGAACATATCTGCTGACGAGAGAAAAGTAATGATCTGAGGAATCAACCGTCCCCCTCTGCTGCTGGCAGTGTGCCTCGTGCTTCTCCCATGTGACACCTTCTCCCATGCTTTTCCTCTCAGAAGGATGAAAAATGTATCTAATGTTTGATTAGGGACAGTATACTTTTTATTTAGGCTTGAAACAGCTGTTTCTGGAGCATGTCCTCTTTGACTTCTCAGTTCTCATGAGGCACAAAACTAAAATTATCACTGCCACATCTTCATTGCCTTGGGATCCCCAGCAGGCTTTGCAGAGCTTAACTAATTATAAAGCCTAGTGCTTCCCAAAATGACATTTTTGGGCAGCCTTGGTATGGCACAAAGCTGGCAGTGCCATTTCCAGCTCTCAGAAATGAGCAGAGCCTATAAATTACCTTTCTTTGCTGGGTCAGGGAGATGAGCTAGCACCTGGCTGAAATGCAGGGAATGATCCAGAAAAATAAGGCTTCCAGCCTGCTGATATCCCTCCTTGGCCCTCTGCTTTCCAGAAATCAGTTGCTGGGTGTCTCGTTTGTGTACTTTAGCTCATGACAAGAGTGAATCTTTCCCTGTGTTTCTTTGTGCTGTCTTCTCAGACTCTTTTCCTTCGTCTCGCCATTTGTAGCTGAATTTCTAGCTCAGGGTTCAGGGGGAAGCAGATTTAGTACCTAATGGGGCAGATTTGCTTTAGTCTGGTCAAACATCCAAGTTCCACATCTTCCTTCCTTCACCCAGCCCTAAAATAACAGCCAGGACTCACCAGACCGAAGAAAAGGTCATCTTGTGTCAGCTCCCAGACACTTAGCCAAATTCCACTGCTTGGCAGCCTCATGCTCTGGGGATGCAGATCCATCCCACTCCCTGAGCCCTGTGCCTCTCAGTCTGGCTGTTTGCTCTGGCAAACTAATCCAAAAAAAAAAAATCCTTGCTTCTTAACAAGCCAAGTATGCAGCACCTAGATGGAAATTTAATGAGAGGATGTGAGGAGCAAAGCTGACAAAGCAGCGACCTCTCCTCTGAGGTGAGCCAGCCCCAGTCCGTCCCGAGGCACTGGGATTAATGAACACGCTGGTTCCAGCCCAAAGCAAACGGGCATTAGTTCCATCACAGGGCTGGTTCATTGGGATGCGGATTTCATAGCACTGAACTCTGGGCTCAGGAGGAGCCTTGAGCTGAGCCAGCACGAAGAATCATTGAATTATCTGCAATTTCTACCACAAGCACACTCCGGGGTCAGGGCTGGAGCAATCTATCTGAGTGTGGGGTTGGCCACTTGATATGATTTAGCAAATAACTTATTGAAGAGAAGTGTGGGGTTTCTGTATTTAGTCTGGTTTGAAGTGAAAAGTAATCTGCATTAATTATCCTGGCTGCATCCAAAGCAGTGTGGGCAGCAGGCCAAGGAAGGGGATTCTGCTTTGCTCTGGGGAGATCCCATCTGCTGTGCTGCACCCAGCTCTGGGGTCCTCAGCATGGGAAGGATGTGGACACGTTGGAGAGGGTCCAGAGCAGGGTCACGGAGGTGATCAGAGGGATGGAGCACGCCTACTGTGAGGGCAGGATGACAGAGCTGGAGCTGCTCAGCCTGGAGAAGAGAAGTATCCAGGCAGAACTTGGAGCACCTTCCTGTACCCAAAGGGGCTACAGGAGAGTTGGAAAGGGATTTTTACAAGGACATGCAGTGATAGGACAAGGAGGAATGACTTCAAACTGACAGAGGAAAGTTTTAAATTAGGTATTAGGAAGAAATTCTTTGCTGTGAGGGTGGTGAGGCTCTGGAACAGGTTGCTCAGAGAAGTCTGACTTTGGTCCCCAGTATTCTTGCCTTCTTCTAGCCATTCAGTGGTAGCTGGGATTAACTTCTTAAAATAAGGAAAAAACTGAATCTATGAACTTGATGCATATTGAATATTGGCCTTTCAAGCCTACCAATTTTTTTAAAAAAATATTAATATGTAGAGCCTACTTGCCTTGCGTTGACTTCCATTCCTGAGACATCCATACCAGGAAGGAGGTGACCCCTTGCTAAAGACCTGTCTTTTTCGGGTCAGATGTTCTTAGGAGTTTAAGATTAGCCTTTATTTGCTGCAAACTGTTCAGACCTTGCTGGGAGATGGCAAGAGATCAGGCAAGCGTATCAGAATGGTCCCCTTTGGCTTATTTGTCTTTCTGTACTAGCAGTGATCACCTCCTCTGTAAGCCCTTCTGGGCTTTAGGCTGGGCTTAAAAACAATAAATCTCCCAAGCATCAAAGTTAATGAAATTAATAATGTATTTAAGAAATAAAATTGCTCGACATAGGGTCAAGTGAGACAGTATGGCATGTCCTGGTGGATGGGGAGGGAGGGAGGGAGGCAGTGGGGATGCTCTGACACTCCTGCCTGGCCACAGAAACTGCTCCACTATTTCTGAAAGGCACCCAAGTGTGTCCTGTACACAGCTCATGTTCTCACTGCCTAATTAAGCACAAGGTCCAAGGTGGTGTGGAGATGATCTACAGGTCTGTGTCTGGGTTGTACCACATGCCCATTTCTGTTTTAGTTCCATAAATTAAGGCACCTTAGTTTTATACCTGTTAGAGGAAGAAATTTAGGTGCAGCAGGTCTCCGTGGCAGGAGCCAGGGGATGGTTTTGGGTCTTGCAAAGATTAATCTGTTCTCTTTGAGTGCTAATCCTTTCATCTAAGCTGACGTGAGAATCCTAAACACCTTTCTATTACACCCCATTACCCAGATACATAAATCTGGTCAGGAAAAATCGCCTTCCAGCAGTGGGAAGTGATTCATTTCTGGTGGGAGCAGAGTCCATGCAGGTTTGACACGGGGTTTCAGCAAGGTAGCAGGAATTAAAGGGCACCTCTTGGGCTGATGAGACATTTGGTTATCAGGATGTTTAATGTCACAGTGTAAATAATCTCTCAGCACTCCATTAAATGAGAGGCTTTCAGGGCATGCAGCCATTGTTAATGGCTGCCTCCTAATCCTGACTGTCACGGTGTGCTAATTCAAGGTCTCCCAATGCTTTTTGCAGAACACAACTATTTTCCAATTAGGACTGCCCAGGGAAAGGGGTGCTGGGTTGAAATGCACAATGAGAGGCCAGTAGGAGCAATGAATCCCTGTGGCCATTGCTCAGGGGTGCTTATTCACCCAACGTGAAAATAAACCTGCTGCTGGGAGAAGGGGAAAAATCCTTTTCCAGGTTTAACCAGAAAGGAAGAGGAATGCACGTTGCTAAAAGACCGAAATGATTCCATTGTTGACACAAACCTGAGTCTAGAAGACCTTGATTTTTGGAAATACATTGAACTGCTCCTTTAACGACTTAATTTTAGACACTATCAGCTTGGACACTATCAGCACCCACAGTGAGGATTTTTTTCTGTGGAGGGATTAAATAATTATGCAAAAACAAATTAAACCCAGCAAATATTTGCAGTGCTGTAACTCCTTGGGCAGTGCCATGACTGAAAGCAGTGCAACACTGGAAGAAAGCTGATAAATGATATTCATTTAAACTTGCAATTAAAGAAAAACAAAACCCAAACCTTCTTCATTTGATGCTTGGAAGGGCTTCACACAGAGGCTCAAAACTGTCAGCACATCTTGAAGGTGTTCTTTGCCATGCAGTGAGAACTGTGGGGCCCTCCCTGATGAAAGAAGATGAGAACTTTATCCCCTTATTGCACTGAGCTGCGACACTGCCTTTCACCTTTCAACAAGTCCAGCTCTTGCTGATGTGTGATATTAGGGCTGTGAAGGTGACCTCCCCTGACAGCAGCGCCAGGTGGATGCTCCTGAGCACTGGGCTCTGCAGGTTTGCATAAAAAACTGCTTACTCCTGAGCCTGCTTACTGGCTGAGAGGTTTTATTTGGATGTTTGTCAGTTAATTTCTGTGCTTCATGTATTTTAATTACTTAGATGATAAAGTAAATCTTTTATGATGTTCTAATGTGAAAGCTAAAATCACTCTTTTAATGCAGAGGTAGCAGCAATTGGCCAGCCCAGTTGCTGAGGTCCATCTCGGGGCTCGTGTCGGTGTCCTGGGAGGGGGTTTGTTTGCTGCTGGCCCTGCTGGCACAGAGACCTTGTCCTTCCCTGGGACATTTAAAGGAAGAGGAGGAAGAAGGGCTCAGAGTCCATCTTAGCTGAAGGTGCTCTTTCATGGATGCCATGAGAAAGGGAATATGCTGGCATCATCTGCAAACCCCCAGATTTCCAAGGATGGGAAGGGATGACGATGATGATGGTGAACAACTGAAAATACAAAACCCATAGGTGAGCTGAGTGCTTTCAACCACAAGGAGTATCCTGGCTGATGCACAAAATGCTCATCAAGTACAGAAATGAAGCTTATTCAGGCAGTTGTCTTTCCAGGGCATCAGGCTTTGAGGGAAAGCTGTACTGAAGCTGGCCTCTGCCACTCAGTTATGCATTTTTGGGGGGTTTATAAGCAGTATTTCCATTTAAACATCAGTTCAGGCCAGCATGCCTGGAGTTTGCAATTCCTGATGGATATACAGCTGTTCTCTGGTTCCACTGCTCTGGCCAGGTCTTGCTTATCCCTCCCCAGACACTCTGGAGAGACACAAAACCTATGTTTGTCTGAATGAAAATGTGCTGGGGGCGGTAAGAGTTTGCACTCCTGGCTTTTTCCAGCACTAGGTGCAGAAATATCCTTTCCTGCTCTCCACAAACACCAGCACTTGGAGGCTGCAGGAGTATTTGGAAGCAACATAGCTATGTTTGCTCTAGTCTTATTTTTTTTCCTTGAGGGATCTGCTTTTGGCTTTGCTAGAGATTGGTGTTAGGGCTACATGGGTGCTCAAGCAGCTTCAGCTCTTAAAGCCTTTGGGAAGGATCTGGTTTTGGTAAGGATCAGCCTTGCTACAGCTATGCGCTCTCCATCCTTCCAGAGCAGCCTCTCAAACAAAACCCTGCTGATCAGGGACAGACCTAGTGCTTTGTTTGTTCACTAGTGATGAAACAGCTCTGCACAAATTCCCAAATCCCTCTGTAAACAGCTCCTTACTGAGGTCCTGTCCTTCAGGCTCTGTATGTGAAGGGTATGAGAAAAGCAAGTGGCTCTGCAGCAGACGAGCCACCCTCTCACCTGCTGAAGGGGATAAAGCAAAGATTTGTCTTCAAGGTCCCTTACCTTAACCCAAACCACTCCACAACCCTCTGACCTGGAGGCAAAGGAGCACCCTGGCTGGAGAGAGTGAAAGGCACCTAAAACTAGTAAGACCTGTGTTTGTGAAATCACACAACATGGTGTTTTACAGCAGCCTTGGGGACTTGGATCAGAGATGCCACCAAGTGCAGGACAGCTGGTCCAAGGGAGGGCAGCTGGAATATGGATGTAGACAATCACATCTTATATCACTGGGTCAGCAAGGATCTTAAACATTACATCCACAGCAGTGTCTTACTGCTGTTCAGGGGAGCTGAGCTTCCAGGGTAGACCCAACAAGCCTTAAAAGTGTGGCTTGGTTTTTATTCTAAAGGATGTGTAGCTCTGCACTGAGCAGGAGGCTGTCAGGACCCATTTCTTGGTGTCTGTGTTTGTTTGGATCAGACTAGAGGTGCCAGTATTGCGTGCGAGCCAGCAGGGATTAGGTTTCCATCCTGTGCTTATAGTATATGTGTCAAAACTGAAAAAAAAAAAAATGTATAGCAGGGACAAACCACTGCTGACCAATTTCTCAGCCTTAGTGATGCTCGTCTGGAGTGAACAGAAAGTCTAGAATCAATAAAAAGCTTTATTTAGAAAGCTGAGGCCAGAGTAGGAAGAGCAAATGCTCTGCAAAAGGCAGAAAGGGGTAGATAGAGCAATTACAAAAGGCAGAAAATTACACTCACCCTTTAGAGACACAAACAGGGTGCTATGTCAGCGTTTTAATCATCCATCCAATTTCCAGCACTGTGTTTGGATTAAAACCACCCTCAGTAATATGTCCTGGGTAAATAAGGCTGGGTCGGGGCATATTTTCCTGCTCACTGAGTGAGATAAATAGACAAAGATGATTTTCACCTTTTGAGGAGACCTTTTCCAAAGGAGGAGGAGCGGGGGCTCTGAGCCTGCTCGCAGGTAGTGTCTGTTGTGCACGTTTCTCCCTCTGCCTTTTTTCCTTCCCTTTCTTTTTTTTTCCTTCCCCAAAGGATTTTTGAGCTTTTCTGTGCCACATACTCAGATGTGAGGCCTCCTTTCCTCAGGGGCAGAGGCAGGGCTGTGCTGCAGCCTCCAGCTCTGCTGACAGGTTGGATAACTCATGGCAGCTCCCAGGAGGCAAAGGTCATGTGAGGCTTGTGGGCTTCTAAAGCCAGCCGTGAAACCCTCCTTCCCTCACCTCACAAAACACCCTCAGCTTTCCACCTTGATTGAAAAAATAAAAAAAAAGCAAAAGTGTTCTGCTGTAATGTTGTGCTGTGCATTATAGTCAGGAAAAACATACAGGCTGGGAGAATAGCCATCACTTTGCTAAAATCTGGTCTGTGTAAGTGAAAAGCAAAGCCCTGCATGCATCAGTCTGGGTAAACTTCATCTGCTAGCTCAAAGTTCCAGGTTGCCATTCCCTGGTTATTAGTGCTGTATATCAAACGGGAATCAAAGATATCACAGAATGGTTTGGGTTGAAAGGGACCTCAAAGATCATCCAGTTCCAAACCCCCTGCCATGGGCAGGCACAGCTTCCACCAGACCAGGTTGCTCAGAGCCCCATCCAACCTGGCCTTGAACACTTCCAGGGATGGGGCAGCCACAGCTTCTCTGGGAAACCTGTGCCAGGGTCTCACCACCCTGACAGCCCAGAATTTCTTCCTGACATCTAATGCAATCCTGGCCTCTGGCAGTTTAAAGCCACTGCCCCTTGTCTGTCACTCCAGGCCCTTGTCAAAAGTCCTTCTTGCAGGCTCCCTTCAGGTACTGGGAGACCACAGTTAGGTCACCCCTGAGCCTTCTCTTCTCCAGGCTGAACAACCCCAGTTCTCTCAGCCTTTCCTCAAGGAGAGCTGCTCCATCCCTCTGATCATCTTGGTGGCTTCCTCTGGCCTCACTGCAACAGCTCCATGTCCTTCCTGTGCTGGGCACCCCAGATCTGGGCACAGCACTGCAGGTGGGGTCACACTTGAGTGGGGCAGAGAGGCAGAATCCCCTCCCTCGCCTGCTGCCCACCCTGCTTCGGATGCAGCCCAGGACAGAGGTGTTTTCTGGGCTCCCAGTGCCCATTTCCAGATCATGTTTGGCTTCTCATCAACCAACACCCTCAAGTCCTTCTCCTCAGGGCTGCTCTCAATCCATTCTCTGCCCAGCCCGGATTTGAGCCTGGAACAAAGACAGCAGACCCAGATCAGCTGCCAGGGCTCTCACTCTCATTTGTTTACCTGCAGGGGGAGGTACTTTGGGGCTTAGTTGTGCACTGTGACATCACAGTCCTAAAAGCAGTGGTCAGCAGTCCCCACGGAGGGGAGCAGCACCACTCAGAGCTGCCTCAGGGAGAGCACCAGCAACGTCACCTCTTGAAAATTGCTTTTTTCTTTCATCTCCCTGAAAGCCCACGTGCATAAGCTCTGCTTACACACAGCACAGCTGATGGAGCTAACCATGGGAATGCAGCAAAATGGGAAAGCACAGCTAAAGCAGAGGACTTTCCTCTTGTAGCCCTCACTGGGGCCCCATCTTGGCTTATGCTCCATTTAGGGCCTAGTCTGGCATGTTTTGGATAGCAGGAGGTTTTATTCAAACCTTTATTGACTGCAGTGTAAATCCTCTCCAACTGCTGCAGATATTTTTGAGATAAACAAAATGGAAGTGGATTTTGTTTAAATTAATTCCCCCAAGTGAGTTATGCAGTCACTCGAATCAGGACCAGTTTAATATTTTTATTTAAATAGCCACAAAAACTTCTGAGAAATGAGAGTTTAGGAAATGAAGAGCAATTTCTCTTGAATACCTCGAAGTCTAAGTTTCAAAATTAGTTTCTTCCAGTTCTTGATAAGCAGCCGCTCAATGCGGTAAAGCCACTGGGAGCCTGGACTCCATGGAATTGGTTTCTATTTTCCAGTCATCCTCAGCTTCTCTTTGCTTTGTGCAACTCCAGATTAGAAACTTAAGAGTTGTGGTTGTCCAAACTGCATTTTGGGTGCTGTCAGTATTTGAAAGTTTTCTTTTATACATATAAATTCAGATTTCAAAAATCTAAATCATTGTCTTTTGACTACATTTTTCTTGTGCCCTGATTCATAAGCTGTGTAAGAATTCAGTGTATAGATGTTCCTCCTGTGCAAGTTGTGGCTGGCTGCTTCCCCACAACAGAGTCCATGCATTTTGTAGCTGCAACTACAGCCTGTCACATGGTGGTGGCTTTTGGCTGGGGACATGGAGAACAGCAGGAACATGAGCAAACAGCAGCGTTCTGGTACTGAGAGACTTTCAGATCAAGTTTCCTGTCCAGCTCCTGAGCGTGAGTTGTGTGGGCACCTGAACAGGTCTGGGACTTGGAGGTGGGGCCAGGGACCTCCTATTTAGGTAGCAAAGGTTGGGCTGAGGTTGGTGGTTTGTCCCTTGGGAGACCTGTTGCCCACAGATGCAGAGTAACTCTTAGAAAAGTATCATCTTGTAATTAGCTGTAATTACAACAGAACAAGCTTGTCTGCTATTTAAACCAGCAGGAGTTTCCAGGAGTGGCTTTGTGGCCATGTGCCTCCTCCTAGCTGGCAATAAACCACCTGGCATTGAAACATCAGCTGTGCATCCTCCCAGACTTGGAGAGGAGTTTGGATTTGTCTTAGCTGAAGTACTGTAGTGTGGGGCTTTCTCTGCCTTCAGGATGCTCCTTCTGTCCCAGGGCAGGAATATGACCTTCAGTGAGTCACCTTAGAGAAGGTGAATCGGGCTGATGGACAGAGCAAAGCCCGAGGATGGGACTGGCTCAGGGTCAGGGGTAGCAGGTACAAGTCCATTTCATTGTTAATGCCTTCCTGTCTGGGAATTAATGATGGAAGAAATGAAACATTCAGGAAAACTAGTGTGAGCTGGTGGAGCCCTGAAGTGAGCTGTTGCTTGTGCTGTCCCACAGTGTCAGAGTTAAGGAAATGGAGTCACTCCTGTGCTCCTGAGCAAGGCATTTCCGTCCAGCTGACCACTGCAGCACCTTCCTGCAACAAGCACCTGCCTCCCTGATGCTGCCTAGACAGCATCATCCCACTTTCCTGGTCACACCATAATGGGAATTGGGAACCCGCTGTGGGAGGCATCATGTGTTTGCTCATGAGCTGCTTTAGTAACAGTACTTTTATTTTCAGATAATGTGTCCTAAATATTCAGTACACACATTCCTGCCATGAAAGACAACAGCAACAAAAAAATCTGAACAGCTGGTCCTTTGTTGTTCAGCAAAAAAAGAGAACCAAACTACAAAGCGGCAGTCCAAGGTCATGTTATTCCCTTACAGGGGGGAAATGAAGAGGCTTGAAACATTTTGGTGAGCTTGAGAATTTACTGTGGTGAGTTTTGGGATATGAGCTTTGCTGCCTTGAGATGAGAGCCTTGCTGAAGGACACGTAGCTGCACTACTGCTGCTTGAACTTCTCCACGGGAATCCAGGAGCCACAACCTGGCCCACCCAAACTGCAGAATGTCCTATAGTTATAGAGGATCCCAGAAGAGATCCCAGGAAAGGAGGGAATGTCCTCTGTCCCCTCTCTGGATACAAGAGTAAGGCTTGTCTTAATATTACTCCATTTAAAATAATTCCCAACCTGTTTTCCATACAAAGCAATCGTGCCTCTTTACCTGATCTGTGCTGAGGGAAATTCAGCCTCTGGATTATGGGAGCAGTGGTGTGTGCTCATTGAGATATGCCATTCCTCAGACAGATGAGAGGTCCAGAAATACTTCCCAGGTGTTTTAAAAACCTATCAGCCTTCCAGTGCCAATTCTGAGAGCTGCTGAAGGGAGAAACTACTCCAAGCAGCAGATTACCAAGGTGACATGTACAGCTGTGGATGGAGTCAGCTCATCAGATGTTTCCTTGCAGCAGGGTGGGGGAAATGAAATCTGCTGTTTAACAGGTGACATGCAGTCCTTTGATGTCAGTCTGCCTTCTGGCCAGTGGGGAAGTGCCCACGAGGTGCAATGCCCTGGCATATCCCAGTGTGCTTGACCTGCACCTGCTTCCAGGAGGGAAGGATCCAAGTCCGCTGCTGCATCTGCAGCAAACAAATGGTGCTCTCCCCAGCTGATAATTTCCCTGCCACAGCTGATTATGTGTCCTGTTGCTTTGTTTTTTCATAAAATTAGGGTATCAGGCTGCTCCTTAATCATTTTTATGCTGTATGTTTGCTGCCAACAGTTCTGGCTCATCAGGAAGCCAGCCCGCCTAATACTCATTAGTGACAGGGAGAAAACCTCTCTGCCACTGCAGGCTTCTGTAGCCACCAGTCAGACAAAACAATACTACTTATTTGATTTGGAGGAATCTGAAATTCCCTTTGGGTAGATGAAAAGTTCAGTGGTTTGTTGAGATCAGAGTGAAGGTTGCTTTTGGGGCATAGGGAGCTTTGAAGTTGCAACAAGCTCTGTCTGCAAGCCTCAGTGTTTAAAAGAGACATCCTACCGAGTCCGTCAGTCCTGCTGGGGTTTGGGTGCTGACCATCCAAGGAGCATTACGGGCAAGAGATGTCTCGTGGTTCAGGTCAGAAGAACCCTGAGACACTGACTCTTGCCCATGTGTTACTTGATAGTTTCTAGGCAGCAGAAGAGGGCTCAGCCTGTTTTCTGGGCGCAGGTGTTGCAGGAACAAACGTGTGCGGTGAATGCAACATGCCTGAGACTCAGCCTGTGCACAGCCCAGCTGTGAAATGCCTCTGCACAGAGTCTGAGAGTTCTCAGAAGCAAATTTATTGGTGGTGATGGGTGAATCTTCACAGATTTCTGTCAAAAATTTATTCCAAAATGGTCTTATTGCAAGTCCCACCCAGGTCTTCAGGCTGGTATATATGGATTTATAAGAATTTCTGGGTAAAGATCACCCCTATGAACCTGTGGGGTCCTCCTGTTTGAGCATTATTCTCTCTGTTGCCCAAATGGTGGCACTTTGCACAGTGGAGATGTGGTTTGTACAGAGATGGGGTCTCATTTCTGAGCCCACTTGGGCAGAGAGGCTCTTGCTGGAGTGAGCCTAATTGCTAAAAAGATCCCCAGGGTTTACATTTGGAACAGTGCCTCGGGAACTGATGGGGATCGGCAGAGCTTCACAGGAAAATCTGCCCAGCACCCGTTTGCGTTTGTCTGCCTTTAGCAAAAGCTATCAAGTTAATGCTAATTTAAATTCTCACTTAGGCATCTGTAGGTATAATTGCATAAAGCACTGTGCATTAAATTACATCCACACATGGATTTGGATTCAGAGTCTTCAGAAAGACTACATATGTTAGGCTATTTCCAAAACACATTGGCCACTGAAAACCCAGTGCTATTACGCACCCCCTTTTTGCTTGGAAACATAATGATCTAACCTTACCCTGGGTTAATTATACCCTGGTACCAGCTCAATTCCCACAGCTCTCCCTTGTCATTGGGAAGCAGCGCCCTTAATATTTTATGAATATATTATGTGAATCCCAAGTCCAGGGATTGCACAAGTTGGTCAGGGTGGGTAAATAAAAACCACAAATTCAACAGAAGCTTAAATCTCAGCTGTAACACGCTGTAATTAGTCACTACAGCTGTGTAATGCCTGGAACCAGGTGGGACCCTGAAGGCAAATCCAGCCTGAAACCTGCATGGAAAGCAGAGCCAGAGGGTAAGTCTCACCTGCACACACCTTGTTCTTATGATGCCACAGTGGTTGGGGTTTTTAAAATTTCGTTTTGAAAAGTGCAACCTTTAAAGTGTCCCTTTGAAGAGAAACAATTCCTGTCACTTGGAGCTCCCAGGGAGGGCCTGGTGTGAGTGTGTCCCTTGATGGCACCAGCAGCATTCCAGTCCCCCTGCCAAGGGGTGAGGAGCTCTGTCCTATGACACGGTTGAGTCTCAGGGGGTCTTGTGTCTGCTGGGCCAGTTTGCAAGGGGGAAGGTTGCTGTTGTCATTGGAAACTTCACGACTTTGTCCTTGAAAAATTGCTAATACCTAGTTTTGGGTGTCACATAACTTCTGTGGCCTTCTGCTCAGCCTGTGCATGCTGCTCTCAGCGCTGAGCTGTCTTAACACTGCATTAATGTTTTCTCCTCTTTGTGCATGGGTAGAATTGAAATCCCTCTTGGGGAGGAAGCTTATTCCAAGTAAATTCCTAAACAATCAGCTGAAAAAAACCCTGAAATGTTCTTTCACTTGATTTACTACTCCCTGCCAAATGCATATGCATGCCAGGTCTTGAGCCTGGTACTGGAGCTGAGCCTTGAAGAAGGAATTGTCTATACAAGGCTTCTCCTTCAGTTCTGGGATCCAGTGCTGATTTCATCCAAGTCTGGTAGAGAGCAGTGATCATAAATACACCACGTTTCTGTGTGGCTCATGAAAAATAAAGAGCAGGTTGGCCCCAAGGCTGGTGCTTGGGTACCAGGTCAGATCCTGTCTGCTCAGCATGGGCTTTTGGGCTCTCTGGGGACCCTCTCGAGTGGGGCAGGAGTTCATGTTGCCAGCATCTCCTGCTGGGCTCTGGATCACTCCCAGATCCTCCATTAATGGATTTTGAGGGTTATCTGGCTTCACTGGCCAAAGATGCTCTGCTAAGCACATTCTCCTTCAGTTCTTTCACATCCCAGCAGGTTTCACAGCCTTACATATTTTTAAATCCTTTGACATTTGAAACTCTGTTCTCTGGTGAGGCCTTCTCCTAAATCCCAGCTCCTCAGAAGGCCCAAGGGGACAGTGTTTGCCAAGGGTGAAGCTGTTCTGGCTTTGTGGGTGGTGCCTTGTAGTGAACAGTGTGTTCAGAGATGCTCTGCTGGTCCTGCCTATCATTTTAATGGGGAAGGAGTGAAATGGGATATGATAAATCACTAAATCTTCATTTCTAAATGCTGCTTGGGGTGTAAACATTGTGTTTAAACCCTCTTAAATGGTGTCAAATTTGTCTGCTATATTTCTTCCCTCCCACCCCACCACTGCTGCTCTAAGTATGATCTCTTAGTAGCTCAGTGTTGTTTTGTGTTTTGTTTGGATATTTATGCCTGCTTTCCCCAAATCTCTGGAGGTTCTTTTTAAAATCTTGATATTGATTTTTTCATTTTAAAAAACGAAATACACACACACACAAAAAAAAAAAAGCAGGTGCCCACACATGGCTCAGCCCTGAGTGGTAAACGAAGAGCAGTGGCTGGTTTGTGGTGCTGGAGAAGGTCGCTGCAAAGCTGAAAGGAGCACCCCATTTCCACAGATGGCTTTTTTTATTTTTAATGGGTTATAGTGCTGGGAGGATCTGGAAGGAGCGCAAGGCCCGCATCCCATGTTGGATGTCCTGTTCTTAGAAATGTGTTCTTTCAGCTCTTGGAGGGTATAGGTTTAGATTCATCCTCTCATTCTCCAGTCTTGGTGGTTCTGTTACTTTTTATTTACATCCCCTTCTCCTCCCTTTTCCCTGCCCTCTCTGCCCTGCTGGCTGCAGGGGACGCGATTCAGGCTCTCGTCACCGCGCCGTGACTTCTGTTTGGAGCCGGCCGGGTCTTTCACCCTTCTCTGACAGCAGTGCTGCACAGCGAGGCACATGGAGGGGCAGGGGTTTTATCTGCTCCTCTGGTTTGATGTTTAATACATGAGGCAGAACCCCAAGCCCTTGATCAGGATGCCAGGCTCAGCCGCAGCGGAGCGTGCTGACAGCAACAGTGGCTGCACGACAGCCAGAATCAGTCTGATGGCAGGAAGGGTTTGAGACCTCTAGCAGTGACACTGCGACCGAGCTGAGCCCAGCCTGGGCCTAACTTAATCCCTGATCTGTGTAAACCCTTCCTCTGTGCTTCCCAGAGGCTGGGACAGCTGGAGAGGTTGCTCTCCATGAGCACAGGATGGCAGCTGTGTGCTAAAACTTGCTGAGCTGCCTCCCCAGTAAGCGATGGGGTGGTGAGGCATTTAAAAGAAAAACCATTACAATGTCTTTGTCAGTCTTCCTGAAATAAATCAGGAGAGGCTCGCCTAAGCTGGCTGTTGGTGATTTGTGGTTTGGTTTTTTTTTTTTAATAAAAGCCAAATGCTTTCACTTTATAAATAAATATGCTATGAAGAGAGCTTCGAAGGAAAGATGAGTAGTTACTGTCCAACTGTTGCTAAATTCATCAGTAGATGGTCCATATACTGCATTGTTTAATGTCACTGATACCTGATGCAGACGATTCCAAGCTGTTTGATAATTATTTATCAGCCATCTGCATGAGGAGGGGATGTGTACAATGACACCCCCAAAAGCAGGAAGGAGAGAAAGGGGTTAAGCTGTAGGCAGGAAAGGGAAGGCAGAAACCAAGCAGCAAACAACTGGCACCTGGGCTCAATTGAAGACTAAAAGTGGAAAAAAATGGCTTAATTGAAAAATCTGCCTATTGTGTGTGACTGCAGCCTCCAAGGGAAACAAACAAACCCATTCAAAGGAAGGAAAAAAAAAAAAAAGGCAAAGAATTAAAAAATCCTGTGCTGTTGTTCAGACTTGGGGAGTTTAACTCTTCCCAGTCCGGGGCAGATGTATTTTTATAACCAAACTATCACCCTTCTTAAAACATTTAGTTGGAATGAGTAATTTCTTAACTCCTCCTGGCATCTTCTATCACAAGCTGGAGCTGCTTGGGACTCCTAGGGCAGCATGGGATGTATTGAAAATCCTGATCATGGTGGGATGAGTGTGGGGATGATTCTTGATTTCTTTTTGGTTTCACAGGTACCATAAAAATACAGATCTCAGTTTTCTCTCTCACTTCAGTGGTGTTTGGGAGGTCTCCCTCAGTTTCCTGGAAGAGTTTTCAATATATTTCTACTTTAATTTTAGTAATAACTTTCTTTGGAGTCCACTGCCTGCAGCAGGTTTCCATTGCACAGTAAGACAATCAGGGCTTTTTTGCTTCTCAAACCTAGCTTTCTTTTTTTTTCAACTCAGAGATGCTGAGAACCCCTGAAAACAGTCTGGGGACTCTCATATCTTATTCCTGGACCTGATCCGTAGTGAGGAGGGCTCACAGCACCAAGCCTGGGGCTCTCTGCTGTGTGGCACACATCCCTTTATTGGACCATCAGCTAGGAATGACCCCTTATTTACACAGGGTTCGCCAGAATTGCTGCTTTGGTAAATATTGGGTAAGCTGGCCCAGTCCCAGCTTCTTTGGACAAGCAGCTTTTGAGCAAATGTTCCTAACAGTGCTGGGTGGATGCACGGTGTAATTCCATTGCATTGTCCTGTCCACTTCTATTCTGCAGAGCACACAGGTGCTTCAGCCCCGCTGTCTGCCACGAGAAATGCCACAGCCCCCATGGCACTGGCAGGCGTTCCCTTGAGCACTGCAGGCTCTGGACTCCAGCAGGCAAAATGCTGCCTGCAGTGGGATATGGGCCCCAAGTCCTCCAGGAGGTCAGTTCTTCCCACAACACTACAGATCTCCCTTGTGCTCTTTGTTCTGCCTCTTAATTTTTTATTTATCTGATTGCTGAATTGTTGCTTGTGCACTTTTGTGAAGTTATGTTTGACTATGACTGATCTGCAGGCTTTTTAAATCAGTGAACTATAGATGGGCATGGGCCGGAAGGGACCTTAAGGATCATCTAATTCCATTCCTTTTGCCGTGGGCAAGGACACCTTCCACTAGCACAGGTTGCTCAGAGCCCCATCCAGCCTGGCCTTGAACATTTCCAGGGGGTCTCTCCATGTTTAACCTTGCTGTTGAAAAAAGTCTAATGTGGGCAGTGTCAGAGGCTGAGGATGGGATTAATTTTAAGCTATTCATAGATGAAACTAGAAGTCTTTCTCTTCCAAATGTGGCCAAATGAACACAAGGATTTGGTTTGTGTGCTGTAAGGTATCTCCAGCATGACTTCATTAGGCAGTAAATTCCCTTGCCATTTATTTTCTATAATTCTTTTGAGGGCACAGTATTTTTAAAAAGATATTTTAATATGCATTTTGGTAGCATGACTTATTGTCTCTGAGAGCCTTTGTGATACAAAGTAGAAGAGATTATTTTATTTTGCTTTTTCCGCTTTGATTTGTCCTCAGCACTGCTAAAGGAGTTGCACTGGTTCTGAGGTTTTAGTGCATGGAACAGCAGTGGTGGAGGGGTCCTGTTACACTCAACTTCTCCAGCTGTGTTTGGAGCTGCTGCAGCATCTAGGTGACATTCAGGTTTTTGTCTTAATTCTGTTCTATTAAGCTTGCAAGCCCTGCTGTAGCTTCAGGGGATCAGGAATCTCTGTGCAAATGCACCAAAGGGCCCAACCCATGCCTGAGCCCCAAAAATATCTTCACAATCCTGACCAGGGGTGGTGGTGCTGCTGGTAAATCCTTTTGTTAACGTCAGACCTCTGTTGGTTTGAGCACTCCCCAGAAACTCAGAAGCTCTGGATCTCAGGTTTGCTTGCTTTATGTTTTGGGTTTTTTTGAAACATTTTACAGAGTATCATTATATATTGGAGCTATCTTTGGTGCCCCAAAGCTGCAGTACCTTGTGCATATTTTCCCTCTCTTTCTGGTGTAACAAACCCTTAATTGTGCTATGAAGAATGGCAAAGCTCAAACAGCACAGTCTTCTCCTGCCCCAAATGTTCTGCAGCTTGGGGTGGTGGATGGAAGTTCCCTGGGAGGTTCCTGCTGGGGTCTCTCCTGCTCTGGGTGATGTCCTGATGGCTGGGCTGGGTTGCTGGAGCTTTCTGTCCTCTAAACAAGCTTCTAAAGGTGTCCTGCCTGTTTACCTGGAGATGTCCATGCTGTTGAGATGCAGGTGTGGGAGCAGGGAATGAGTACAAAGGGGGTCTGTAGAGACAAGAAACACTTTTCCACAGAGAGCAGCTTGGCTAACTAGATGACTGCCCATTCAGAGAGCTAGTTGCTGGCAGTCCTACTCCAGGGGGACTTTTTCTCATCTACCTTTACAGGAGCACATGCACCAGAAGTTTGGCTGCACTACAGAGATAAGTCCCCTGCAGGTGATCAGAGTGCCCTTCGCAGACCAGCCCCAGGCCCCACTCTTGCATTACCATCTTTCATATTGTTAACGAAAATAATAGCGCCAGCATGTCAGGAGTTCAGCTGTCTGGCTAAAAGCAGCCTGTGGAGCCGTGGTGTATTCCTGCCTTTTCCCTTTGAGACTTTCAGCAGCATTGAATCATCAAAGTACAGCCGGCAGAGGCGGCAGAGCAAGGCCGTCACGGGGCTGGTGTCTCCAGAATTGTGGATTTAATGCCTCTTTGTGTCCCACACAGAGCGGTTCAAAATCAGGTCTGTAACTACGCATCCCCATTGTGAAGTTGATCCATGTTTGGGAAAGCGTGGAGGAAGCCAGGGCGTGGGAGTGCAGCAGGGGCAGGGGCTGCAGTGCCTGGGCACAGCTGGGAAGGGAGAGGGGTATAGTTGTTGGCTGTGGCATCCACCTGCCCTGTGCTTCACTTTGGCTGTACCTTCAGCCCTTTATCAGCCAAGGTTTTACCTTGATCTTGCAGAAAGGCAACCCGTCGGGAAGATGATGGTATTAGAAAAGGCTTTTAGCTAATTATATATGAGCTTAAAGACTCCACGAGAAAAAGAACTTCATAAATTCACATCTGCTTCAGTGTCAGACACAGCTCACCCCTGGTGCCACATTATGGAGCAGCTCCAGCAGGGAACTGCCACCTCCTCAAGGAATAGAGTGGGAAGGAGCTGGAGGCAGCGATGGCACTGCCAGCACAGCAGCTGATTAATATTTCAGAGGACACGAGTGAGCGGTGACTTTGTGGCAGACTGTACCAGCCAGCGTCCTGTATGCTCCTGTAATGTTTGTGCATCTGCTTCCTTCGCTAATCCACTGCTCCTCTCAAAACCAAAATAAATGGGAAAATGTATCAATTTGCTACCATACTTATTTGCATTAAACGTAAGGGATTCTCTGTTAGGAGGCAAGGTTGGGCACAGCGTGCGGCCTGCGCGTGTATTATTAACACCATCTATTTGGTTACAGCTCTAGAAAGCAACGTGGAGAGAATTAGGGTCGAGCTTATGGGTAAAGCACACCACAGGGATGCCCCAGCACCAAAAAAACACACACTCAGGAAGTTGAATTCAAACCTCAGTTTAAGTTACATTTTAAAGAGAAGCCCAAAGTTGTTAAGATGTAAAAATGCAAAAATAAGCATCCATGCCACCTTAATTCTTCCCTGAATTAATGTTATAAGTGGAAATATCAATTTGGGATTTTTCTCTTTCATTATCTAGTCTCCAACTAAATTGACTTGGTCATGGTTACTTGTCTAACTAGTGATGAAGAAAGAGTTAGGGATGTTGGCTTCAATCAGGAAATTAAAATAAAAGTTGTTTCCACCCTCAAATATCTGAGAACAAGCTCTCTTTCCAGATTGTGGGGCCTGCTCGCTCTTATTCATTCCTCTCCCCAGCGTTACAATACCCCTGATGCTCTCTTTCTCTTTTATGATACTTTCTGGCATGCTAGTACTTATTAAAGAAAAAAATGAAAAATTCATACGCAGAGGATTCTGAGACATAAAATTGTTATGGATAACAGTGCAATAGTTGTCTCTTCTTTCCTCTGCTTTTGGCATTTTTATAGCACGCCGAGGTTTAGGGAGCTGTTTTGTCTTTAGTGCATGCAGTAGGCAGGCAGAAGACTTATGCTGCCTGCATTGCTCCCCAGAGCTTTTCAATTTGCTCTGCTGTCCTCTCGGTGTGAAATGAAGGTCTGTTTGCTCTGCAAGGCCACTGTCTGGAGCGTGTCACGGCAAGGTGACCAGCCCTAACCCTCCCCAGGCACTCTGCCAGGGGGCCGGGCCGTGCTCTCTGCAGCCGAATCAGAGCTGCAGGCGAAAGATACTCATTAGGTGGGGCTTAGGAAGCAGACAGGTCTGCTGTTTCTCATCTGCTGGAGTGACACAATCAAGCTTCAAAAGCCTTTTGCTTCCCATATTCCCATATTTATATAATTCAAGATGCTGTGTAAGTAGGAAAGCCCCTTGATAGTCAGACAGCTGATCCGACTGGCTTTTGGACCAGTCAGAGTCAACACACAAGGTGGGTATTCAAAATTTGCTTGGCACAAGAAAGCAGGAGACTCTTTCCACCTTGTGGTTCATCCCTGTCCCTGGAAGTGCTCAAGGCCAGGTTGGATTGGGATTTGAGCAACCTGGTCTAGTGGAAGGTGTCCCTGCCTATGGCAGCAGGATTGGAACCAGATGATCTTTCAGGTTCCTTCCAAAACAAGCCAGTCCGTGATTCTGTGCTCCCTGCACTGAAGCCTGTGGGCAGCAGTGGAGCTCTCTTCTCTCAATCCCTAAGAGGTTCATAGCCTAAAGTGGTTCACCTGCCTGTTAACCCTCATGAGGTTTCCAAGTGCTTGTGCAGTCCGAGTGCTGCTCCTGAATCTGAGTGAGCACCTACGTGTTGGCATCCTCAGGAAGGGAGGCCCTGGCTCTTCTCCCCAGCTCAGCTGGCTGGACCCTGGTGCTAACAGGTTGTAAGTACAGGCCATTCACTTAAGAACTGGACTCACTGATCTTTGTGGGTCCCTTCCAGCTCAGAATATTCTGTGATCCTGACACCTCTTCTTGCCTCTTTTTGTATGCGGCTCAAGCTAGGGCCATTTAAAGACACTTCCTTTGTGCTGGAAGAGAGAGTGAAAAACCAATGCCCTCACCTGCTCCGTGCTGCTCAGGGCTGTGCTCTCACACTGTAGTTGATAAGGTTTGAGGAAAGACTTAGACCTCGGTGCTAAAGGAAAATGGGCAGCCCTTGCCTTTGACCTTCCATTGTTCTCCTCAAGGAGCCACAGCTGTGGGAATTAACAAGTTGGGCTATAGCACTTCAACAGCTGCTGTTGACAGGGTTGGTAAATGTGATTTTTAACTGCTTCCTGGGAAAAGCCAAAATGTGTTTCACACAGGATGTGATGCACAAAATGTGGTTTCCTTGAAAAACCCATGACCATAACATGGAAGTTAAACTTAACAATGTGATTGTGAGACGGAAGAGTTTTATTCGTGGTTCAAGTGCAAAGCTTCAATACAGAATTAAGTGGGGCACTATTAGAGTATCTCCCTGCAACTGGTTACTGAAAGAAAGATATCCAAGAGCAAAAGCAGAAATACGTAATTTTTTAGGTACTCAATAAGTTCTGAGCAAGAATATAGTGTTTTAATTCTGAAATAAGGAGACTAGTGTCAGTTCATCCTCCTTAAGGTGCAAGCTGCTGGAACTACAGGTTTCATGAGACTCTCAGTTTTCCTTTTTTTAGTTTTTTTTTACACAATTTTCAAGTTTCAGGATTTGTAGCAAAAAAGCTGCAAATGCGACACAAATGTATGCTTGGAAGTCTGGAGCATGTCAGAACAAATAAAAGGCAACTCAATTGGTTACTTCCATTTAAGTCCCAGCACTTTTGGAGGCTTGTTTTGGCACGATCAATTAGCTCCTCCGCGCTTTTTCACCTTCCACTGAAGCAGTGGGAGCTTTACAAGTACTGTTTTATAATCCTCAAACAACCTACAAATGCTTTCGTTTCCCATCAATTTGTTGCCAGGCACAAAGGGGTTTAATAACAAAATGATTGATGACTCCATTTAAGCAGCCCATTAGCCTAATGACGTATGAAAGTGTAGCAGAGCTGTTAGCTCGTGTAAAAACGTGCTCCTCAAAGAGCAGCGGCGGGGGCCTGGTCCCGTGTCCAAACCGGTTTGCTGCTCTCCCGGCAGATCTCTCCTTCCTGTCAATCTGCTGCTGATGGACGCTCACCAGGCACAGGGCAAGCGCTTGCTCCGTGCCTGTGGCCATTCCCAGCCTCTTGGCAGAGACAAGGATGGTGGGTGGCAGCGGGATGTCCACATCAAAGGGGATAAACTGCACGTAGCCCACGCTGTCAGGGCAGCCTGTGTTGCTCCTTCCTTCCACAAGAAGCTGCTCCGTCTCGGAGCTCATGAGGCTGCATCTTTGAAGTCTTCCTGAACACTGCCAATATCCAAATTATATTGTGATTTTTTTTTTCCCCAGAACAGGTGAATCTTTATCTTATCCACTAGTTTTCTTCAAAATAGTGGTCTTCCTAATCAAAATTAAGAGCCAAAAGCACAGTGGAAGCATTTAGGAATCTGGCCAGCACAAACTCCCCAGCAGGTGCCATGCATGCTGTGTATGACCCAAGTGTTTTCAGACCACCCAGCTCCTAGGGACTGGCTAAACCGGCTGGCTGCAGCCGCATTCTGCTTAAGCCCTGCAGAGCATCCACTTTACATCTAGAAATCAAGTCCTGGATTATTTTTACTCTCAGAGGCTCAAGCTGGAAAACTCATGAAGGGTGAGCAGTACATGAAAACACTGTTGAGCTCTAACACCGGCACTACAGCAACCACAATGTTTTGCAGTGTGATGTCCTCTACTGAAGAGCATGACTTAGTGTTGTGGCTGGGTTTTGCCTGGCAGCACCATGGACATCTGGCTGTCACAACCACTGCCTTGACCCTCCATGAGGCCTTGCATTTTCTACTGGTCCCAGACACACAGCTATCACCTGGGAAGCAGCAGGATGTTGGTGCCACCTTTCACCTTTCCCAGAAAAGGAGTTGATTTGATGATCCTTGTGGGTCCCATTCCAGCTCTGGATATTCCTTGATTCTATGGTAACTCCCACAGCAGCAAGTGCTTTAACAAAGGACTTGGCCAACAGGACCGTGCCATTGCTGTGGATACATAAGGGGTTGTCTCAGGGATATCGGGATTTGTGTTGTGTGCTCGGCTCGTATCCAAAGCAGCTGGGATGGCAAAGCTGCTGCTGAGTCCTGTGTCTGCTGTCTTTAATGGGACATGTTTCATTAAGGACTCCCAGCTGTAGTGGAGTTAATCATCCCCTGAACCAGAACTCACCTGACCTCCATCTGAAACCTCTGGTACTTCTCCATTATCACACACTTAGAGGAAATCAGCTTTCTTAGCCAGTGCATTTATAAAGATTATGCAGGCTACATCACTATTTTAGAGAAGGTTTTCACTGCACATTTATTTTTCTTCACTCCTTCTAATGAGTATTTGGCCAAGGAAAGCTCCAGCTCCCTCTCAAATGCTCCTTGTCCTTGGGTGACCAGCTAGGAAATACTTCACCCATTATCTGTCTTCAGCCTAAATGCCTCGCTGCAGGATGAAAGGGTCCCTCCTGGTACTGATCCCCATGTATCCTGACAAGTCCATCCAGCCTGGATACCTGCTGACAAATGAATTATGACTGATATTCCCTTTATACCCAGCAGCCACTAACCCTGCTGGAGTTGTTCTGCCACACTGGAGACTACAGGAAGGACAGCCTGCAAGTCTTTTATACCTAGAACACAGCTATTTATAGCCTGAACACTGTGCAGGAATGATGGGAAGTGAATCATCAAAGATGCTTTGGTTACATGAATAAAACTCAGTTTCAAGTTTATCCTAATGATGAAAATATTCTTTCCTGGAGATGCACGTGTTGTCTCCTGCCACACTGGCAGCTGCTCACAGTAGGGCTTTGCCCTTTTCAGATCTGGCTAATTTAGGAGAAGAACCTTATCAGCGAGCTGGTAGGAGACCTCTAAGCCAAATTTGGCATGAGGGAGTCACTCATTATGTCACGTATTTTTCCGGCTGAATTCATACCAAACCTGCAGATCTTGCTGTCCAGGAAGGAAGTCACTCCTCAGCTGCCTGGAGTTGTCATGCTTGGGCAGAGGCAGCTTATAGTGGCAAGGCTCCAGCACTTCCCCCAGGTCTGCTTCTGCCCTGGTCCCACCATCTTTTATCATCTTTCACCTCAGCTTCCCACCTGCAGTCTGGACCTGGTGACTGGGTCCTGTGCAGCACATGTTAACTGACGGTGCTCATTACTATTATTTACTGCACCCTTTGCAATAAATTACTAAGACCCTACTATGAGAAGAGACCCAAAAATAGGCTGCTTTAACATGCACTAGAATGAATATTTGTGCAGAAATCTTGTCACAAGATTGTCAGAGGAGCTTCTCCTTCGCCCACCATCTATACATAGCCTGACACTGGGAGCTAAGGAGGGAGTTTTTAATTAAACAGTATTGTTTATAAAATCATCAAAGACACCACTTTGGACCTACTGATGCTCTCTGGTATTTTCTGCCATTGTCCTGGATCTCAGTCGTCTTTAAGCTTTAAAAATTTTAAGATACTTCTGACAGAAACATGGAAAGACAGGTAACTAATTTTCTGTATGTTCCAGGTGGGACACATTATATTATACATATATAGTGGGGAAATAGCTTGAAATGCAGGCCCTGCCATGCCAGGAAAACATCTGTGAGGAATTATGTCCTGGTTTCAGCTAGAGTAGAGTTAATTTCTTCTCAGGTAGGTCCAAGATACAAATCAATGGCATTTCTACATATGAGGAAACATTTCCATGGAATGTGAGTTTGGGGCTTTTTCCCACATTTCTGTGGGACCATGCTCTTTACCATGCAGGCTGCATGGGTAGTTAGCCCAGTTCCACGCTAAGAAAAGCTGTTCTGGTGTTAACATTCTTCTGCCTGCCTGCATGGGAAAAAAACTCCTTTTTTTTTACTTGGAGAATTGAAAATCAATGTTAGCTTTTACTGTCTGGGGCTCAGCTATAGCAAGGCTTGGGCCAAAATCTCTGCAGGTGTAAAGCAGTACAGCTGCTCTGGCTGGAGGGTGCTCGAGCCAGCTGAGCCAGATGGGGTTTGTTGCTTATTTGATCAAATTAAAGGACATTTGCATCTCACACCCAATCTGACAAAGAGGTTTGCAAACAGCAGCATTAAGGATGATAAGTCACACACACAGCCACTTATTATTAAATAATAAATTAGGCTTGCACTGCCAGCACAGCACCCCCAGGCTGAAGCTGACCCCAAGACCTGTCCTGCTCCCAGTGAGATAGAGTAGAGCTGATATTTGCATGGTGTGAGCAGTGATCACCCCAAAAACTGAGAGGGGCCCCACTGTTTGCACCAGCAAAGAGCCTGCCCCATCTTCTCCAGTGGTTTCCAGTCCTGTAAAAACCTGGGGGCACACTGATTGTGGGGACGAGGCAGTGCAAGAGATGGGAGACTGCCCTGACCAAGGAGGGATGTCCCCTGTGGGTATCAGTCCAGCCAAAGACCGTGGGGATCCTTATTCCCACAGTTTCTCATGCACCTGCAGAAAACCAGCTCAATTTCTTCCACTAAACCCAGATGAGCAAACTGGACTTTTCATCATGTCCTTGAAACACCACATAAAAATTGCAATGTATCTGTCTGCAGGTGATGAGTACAATTATATTCCCCCTGCTGGTTTTGTGTTTTGTCTTTTTTTTTCGTAAAGCAAAAAGCATCTTTCACTGCAGAGAAGCCTGTCCTTCATTTAGGGAAGCCAGCAGCTGTCAGGAGAGGAAAGCTGAAGATTGACAGAGGAAAGACACAGCAAAAGTGCTCCCAGAACATTGCACAACAAAGATAATCTTAAGATGTTGACCTCTTACAGAAGTGTGTATAATCAAGAAAAAAACAGCAATTTAATGTCCTGGTTATTCCCTAAATGGAAGAACTGTACACGCTGCAATGTATCCTATCTAAGAGCCTGCAGTTACATTTTTCTTGTCATTTTTCCTTCAGAACAAGAAATCTGGCACGTTTAGAGGCTGGTCCCCTTATTTCTGAATCTCCTGCTCTTCTTTTTTCCCATCTCCTTGGCCATATTCTGGCCTGGTTTTATCAAATTGCTTTGGGTTGATAATTTGCAAGGGAATGGTGCAGTTGTATTAAAATTGTGACCATGAGAAAACACACATGGTATCATTTTCAACCAAATAAATTAAAATAATAATAATAACAATAATTAATAATAATAGTAATAATTTGTTCATCTCCTCTCCTTGAGTTTTCATAGTCTTTGAATTTTTCCTCTGTTAATATTCTGTCTATAAGCCCGTTTTCTTCCAGACCCTGCTGTTCAGCTGTTACTGAAACATCGTCTTCAAAAACACTGAGCGGGGAAATGTTGATTTGTTTTGATCTCAGGGGAAATAATGCAACTCGGCGACAAGCCCACCAGCAGCAACTCTTAATACACAGCAAGACAACTCGCAGAGAAATCACCTTGCTCTTGGGCTGCATACACATATTTAATTGCATTTAATTCTTGAGTGCTGGTGCAACTCAGCTCAGCTCCATAAATAATGGGGAGTTTTGGTTCACTGGTTGAACCGGAGGAGACTGGAGGAAAAAAAAGCCTCATAAACCACTCGGTTTCATTTCCAGGTTCATTAATCCTCTTTGCTACGTGGCCTTTTAAAACTAATTTTGTGGTTTTACTGTGAAATGAACAAAAAAGGCGGTCGCCCCTCTTCCCCCCGAGCAGGGGCTGGTGGCAGCGTCATCCACCACGCAGTGGTGGTGCTGTGGCAGGACCACCACATTCAAAGCATTTGCCACCCTGTGGCTTCCCAAATCAGTGGGGGAGAAGAGGGGAACAGAGAGTGGAGGACTTGAAGCGCTGTGGCCCAAAGACATGAGCTGTCAGCTGGTTCAGGGACCCTGGAGCAGCTCGCTGCAAAAGGAGACTAACAGATACTGTAAACAATAATATCAACAGAAGAACCAAGAATAAGATAACCAATACAAGAATAGAAATATAAACAAGAAAGACATTGAGGATACACTGGAGCGTGCCCAGAGAAGGGCAATGGAGCTGGTGAAGGGTCTGGAGCACAAATCTTGTGAGGACCAGCTGAGGGAGGTGAGGGTGTTCAGCCTGGAGAAAAGGAAGCCCAGGGGAGACCTTATCACTCTGCCTGAGAATGAGTCTGTCCCTTCTCCCAGGTAACAAGTGATAGGACGAGTAAAATGCCTCAAGTTGTACCAGGGGGAGGATAAGACTGGATATTAGGAAAAAATTCTTCACCAAAAGGGTTGCTAAGCATGGAACGCGCTACCCAGGGGAGTGGTGGAGTCACCATCCCTGGAGGGATTTAAAAGACTTGTAGATGTGGAGCTTGGGAACATGGTTTAGTGGTGGGCTTGGCCATATTGGGTTAGTGGTTGGACTTTATGATCATAAAGGTCTTTTCCATCCTAAATTTATGACTGTATGAATAAAAAATGCCTTGATTTTAATTGTGAGTTTTTAAAGTCATGCACAAACCTTAAAAAAATCCATCCTGAATCACCATAACTTTTTTTTCTTTTTTTTTATTTTAATTAGGAGTTCTTTGCTATACTAATTGTTGCATTTGTCCATTTCCATCAAATCAAGTCAAACTAATGATAGCCAGATGGTCACAGCTCTCAAGATGCCTCACTCAGGGCTAAGCCATCCCTCTCGCACAGAATCAAGGAGCAGAGGGAGCCTATCCTTTTCCTCCAGGCACCAAAAGGACGGGATTAAAAACACACACTTGCTGAGCAGGAGGCAAAGCCAGTGAATATCACTGCTACCAGCTCTCTCCACGGAGCTGAGGTCGCACCACCCACCCCACTAATACACTGTCATTGAAAAACACGCAAAGGGATGGGCGGGGAAGAGTGAGTGGGTATCTCTGGTGGAGAAACAAGGCACACATGATCTCCTCAAGTCACTTTGTAGGAGGTTAAGATCCATCCATGCCCCCTCCCACATGCTGTGTAGATGCTGTGTGCACCCTCTTGCACACCCTCTGCCTCCTGCTTGGCTCATGACCCATGTACACAAAATTACCAAGGGCGAGATTTCTGCACGAGTCTTTCGCTCTGCAATAACAGACTTGAGCTGTTGTTTCCGGCAGCTCCTGATAATACAGGAGAATTCATAACTACAGCACTGTGTTTAAGAAGAGGTGGGTCAAACTTGTTGTGATCACTTGAATGATACTTGAAAATTATTACAGGCTGCACCCATTGTAAGTTGGGATAATTAAGGCTGCTGCTATTAACACTCTGCCCTTCCCTACTGCTGGTTTAATTTCCTCGAACATTTTTACATCCTACTTCTCATCCTGCCTTGGGGTTTTGCAGTAAAATTCAATAATCATTTCCCTTTCTAGTTTTTCTATTAGGCACCAGCTTATTTCACCATCAGAGCTCGGAAGCCAGTTAAGCCTCCATGGGCTGGACCAGCCAGAAACTGGGGGAACTTGTGCAGCTCTTTCATCACATCCCACAAGCAGCTGCTTGCAGAGCCCTCCCAGTTATTAAGAGCATTTCTGAGGACTTTGAGGCAGGCTTGAACACCCACAGATTTTGGCAGGTGACACTCATCAAGGACTGGAGCAGACATCTGAATTCTCTGTGTTCCCAAGGTCAGGGGGAAAGCCACAGGTCTGCTGCAGCCCAGCCATACCTGGAAAACCTCAAGTTCCCATTTTTCCCTTTTTGATGGACAACCCTGCTAGAAAGAAAAAAAAAACATGACCACAGATTGTGGTTCCTTGATCATGGCAACAACAACAAAATGTGTCTCATCTTTTTATTTATATTTTTCACTGACAGAAGCAGAGGTTTCTTCACCTGGCATTCAGAAGATGGTGTCTCTCTGTAGTTTGGATGGTTGAGACAAAGTTTCGAGTTAAGGGTGCAGTATTCACGCATGGGCAGAGACTCCGCAACATCATGGTAAAGGTGCAAGAAGAAAAAAGCTTTATTGCGTATCTAAAATTCCCTTAAATACCAATGGAAAAACAGGAAATCACCTCATATAAACAGGAAAACAGTTCACCTCAGTGTTCCCCAATCACCTGGAATATTTCCTAGACATTGCCTATTATGGTAAAAGGTAAACAATACCTTACAAGGTCAGAAACTGCAATTATCACATCTCATAGGGCTGACACTGTCCAGAAACTCACAATTCTCTCTCAGCCTATCCTCGGTGACCTGGCTGTAATCCCAGGATCACCTCCAGGTCTGAAAACGAGGCTCTCTCTGCAGCCAACAAGGCCCAATCTCTCTTCCAGCATACAGTGTAGCCCAACAAAGGGAAGATTTCCTCCATACTTTTTAGTCTCTTGGAGCATAAAGGCTCCCTCTGAGACAAACTTTGAGCTCTGCCTCCAAAAGACGATGCTGAAAAGCAGCTTTTTTGGGTTTTAGACCCCTTGGCTTGCACCAAACGTCTTAGTCTGGCATGTTTGAGAAGTGCAGATGCTCCTGAAGTTACTACAGGGACTTCAGCTCTTTCTCAAGCTCTCTAGCTTTGGCTAAAGACAGCAGGAATCAATCTTCATGCTGTCTAAACCCAAGTATTGCTAGCAAGGCTGTGATGGGATTTTCTCTGTGGTCGGGCTAAGCTGACCATCCCCATTAGCAGCCAGCATTGGGACAGCTCCCGCCAGGCTTTTTTCCATGTCTGAAACTGCTTTACAAGTCACAGGGGCCAACACTTTCACATCCAGACACCAAAAGAAGTGGCACTGCACTCACCAAATAGAGAGGCAGCACCTCTGGCTGCCACAGGGATCATGGACTCTCCTGAGATAGATGAGAAAAGGTTAAAAAGCACCTGGACTGTTGCACCTGGGGCCTAAGGATGACAAATTCCAGCTGTAAAGGCTGCAGGAGATGCAGAAGTTCTTGTAATGGAGTCTGGGAGCTTGATACAGAAACTATGTCTGGTGGAAAAGGCCTTGCGAGAACTGACTCTGCTGCTGAAAGTGATTTTTTTTGGGGGAAAGAGCTGAGTGCATGTGGTGAGAGAGGCTGGACAGTGCTTGATAGGAGATGTCAGCTCTCACATAGGAGTGAGTCAACATCACTCTGCTAATATAACACTTCCCTCCCTTGTGATGGACACTGGTACCCACTTGTCCATGCATTTTTATTTTGGAAAGGTTAATGACCGTTTGGTTAAGCCTGAAAGGGTTTCTGCCCCAGCTCTTGGCAGGAGGGCAGGACTGGGAAAGATGAGGAAAATCATCTGTGTCAATACACTGGACTGGAAATCAGCATCTTGTAGCTGCTCTTGCACAGCCTGTGTGTGACCTGACCTTATGGGTCAAGGGGTGCACAAAATTCAACGCCATCTGCTATTAGTTAGTTAATACTTAACCAAAAAATTGGGGTCAGCAGCCTCAATGAGCTACAGTTGGAGATGACAGGTTTGGGTTTGAGAGGCATCTGATGCCTGAATCAGCCCAGGGGATGTTATAACCTCACTGGGGATATTGGGGATGGCGCTGAGCTGATCCCCCTGGCTCTGCTTCATGCAAATGTCCTGTGGCCTTGGGATGTCAATGCATTTCCCTCCAGCTGGTCCCAGTTTGGGTGCCCAGTTTCCAGCCTATATAGCTGCAAAACACCTGGGTGCTTAGCCATTTGCTGCAAGGATCTCATCCTGCCTGCCAAAAGCTTTCAGCAGCTGCCCAGGCTAATTTTACAAGTCAGGTGTTTGCCTTTGACAGGCAACTCTTCATATCTTTATGACTAGACATTATTATATTGTTCTTTCATTTGATAACTGCTCCAGTAATGGCTTCCATTTGCAGTAAATCTCGTGTGCTGTCTTTTTCCCCACTATTAAACATAAGATGATAACCTTTGTGGGAGGCCGTGCACAGAAATTCAGCAAAGCTTTAAGAGGTTGGGGAGGAGGGGAGATGTGGAGGGGAAACGTGGTCAGCGCTAGGAAAGTGTCTGGTAGGAAGATGCTTTTGGAGGAACTAATTATACCCTGGAGCACTCGGAAGAACCTACCCAGCATGCAAGTTCAACTGGAAAATGAATATTTAAGCGGCTCTCCAAGTTAGTAAGTCTTTGGAAAGCACTGCTCAATACCTGGAAAATAGGCCCGTGACACAAGAACGGATGAGTCTGAACGTGACTCAATACAAAGACTTGGCTTTTTTTACCAGCACCACAGAGCAGAACCTATCTCACTTAAATAGCTCTGGAAACACCAGCTGAAATCCTTCCATCAGCTCTCCCCAGCACACAGCTGGTTCAGTTTTACCTTTCCTGGTAGTGCAGCCCTTGGTTTGCCATAGGCAATGCTGGATCTTGTCCAGAAACCTGGGCTGGGACAAGGCAAGACCCCAAAGCCATGAACAAGTGCCCCAAAGACCTTCTCTGCAGCTGCTCTTGAGCTATGGCTCCTCTTCCTCGTGAGCTGTTCTATGCATATTTTCTACATATAGTCACCCTGGAGAAATCAAGCACTCAGCAGCACCATGAGCTTGGCACTTTAACTCCTCTCTTGGAAGATGGTTTTGGTGCCCCAGAGCTGCAGCTCTGGCCAGGTCTGGCTTATCTGGTGGCTCATTTGCTGCGGAGTTGAGCTGAAACTTGTCAGCAAACTGCAGTGCTTGGAACTAGTGCGTTCCCTGAGAAACGCAAGCCAGGTGTGTTTAACCCAGGCAGGTCTGGGTGCTTTGAAGCAGGGAATGACTGCTGGGTGTGCAATTGCGGGAGCAAGAGGAGACACTGCAGCTCCAAACATCAGCGCTTTGGTGCCAAAAAACCAAATTATTTTGGTGTGAGGGTGTGTTTGAGCTGGGCCACGCAGACAAGGAGCAGCGTCACCTGCCATCCTGTGTCCATAGGTCCCTGCCAGGGAAGAGGGCTGAGGATGGGCTAGGACTGGTGCTCCGGTGCTGGGTACAGTGTCCTGCACCTTCAGCCCGTTATGCCAAGTCTGCTCCCGGGTGGTGGTGGCTGCTTGAGTTTAATTCCATGTTGATACTGGTACTGAACAAGGGCCTGGAGCTCTCTGGGGGAAGCTGGGTAGTCATGGTCCAAACCCCTCTGCACTGCCAAAAAAACTGGGCTGGGAATGCAGGAGGAGCCCAAAAAAAGCAAACCAGGTGTTATTGAGTGGAGCCCCCAATTTGGGCAGCCCCTGACTGCCTCTCAATCGGAAGTGTATGTGCAGAAAAATCATAGAACCATAGAAAGGCTTGAGTTGGAAGGGACCTTAAAGATTATCTTGTTCTAGCACCTTACTTTTTAACTCCTGGGTGTGCTGGGATTAAAGCCAGAGTATGTTTTCCTACTATGGGATTTCAAATTCAGGCTGCAGAATAACCTCCTCTAACCTGCAGGAAAAGGCTTCTCTCTGCAAGTTGCCCATCTAAGTCACCCCCATTGCAAAAGGGCCTTTTACCTTCAGTCTGCAAAAAGGATGGAAAACTGCAGTGTTTTCCTACAGCATGTTTAAGTTCACTTCAGACAACAATTGTTTTGTTGGTTTCCCAAGCCCCAATTAAATGATCATTTACACACGGTAATTTAAAGTGTGTGCTTTGCTGGTAAAATCCGTAACAGCTATAAAGTGTGTGTGTGTACAGTCATTATTGTTGCTGTTTGGTTTCTTCTCTATTTTAATAGCTAAAATATTAAAATGGGAAAAGCAGAGTGCTGATTATCCACAGATATGCCTAATTTCACATTGTGAAGGTATCTGCTAGAATAATGTGTATATAATATAGGTAATGAGTGTTCACGGGAGACTAAAGCTGGAACACAGCAGCAATTCCAGAAATAATTGTTTCTTCAGAGGGAAAATAATAAAAAAAAAACCAAACCCAAACTTGCCCTAGAGCTTCAAGCAAAGCCTTTTGCTACGCTTTTAAAAATAAATGCTAGCAATGCATTTTAATTTCCCACGTGGCTACATACACTGGCATTATGAGAAATCCCTTATTTATGAAGCTCCTGGATAATCCTGGGTGCTGGTCTTGAAAATGCTCCATCCTTCTTGATTATTTCTTCAGCAGCTAAGAAATAAAAAGTTTTGGTGTTTGGGCTTGGGTTTTTTGGTGGGTTTTTTTGTGTTTTGTTGTTTTTTTAACTTGGCCACCTTATGAGCAGCAGGAGAGGAACAGCTCCTGCAAGGAAGGCTGTGTGGCACTAATCTCTTCTTGTGTGATTGAGTTTGTTTGGGAAAAAAAAGTAAATGTCAGGGGGAACGGTGTTTCCTCCCTCTGGCTGCCTGTTGCTTGCCCTGGGATGAAACGTGGCTGCTGCAGCCTGAGGAATTTCTCTTGTAAGCTGTTGGGTTTGGGGGTTGTTTGTTTGATTGTCTTTGTTTGGTTTTTATATTGTTTTCTTTGTTTGGGGGGTTTTGGTGGTTTTGGTTTTTTTTTTTTTTTTGCTTGGAGGTAGTGAATAAGAGTGGATGAACAAGCGCGAAGATTTCAACTACCAAATATTTTTCCTTATAGCTTTTAATCTAACAAAGCTGCCGTCTAAACGGAAGGGTGAGCTCTCTTCTTCAGAGATACTGGTGCATGCACAAAAAACAAATCACTTTTTTTCTTAGAGGGCAAATCCTCAAACAGGTTGGTTGCGATAAGCCATGAAATGTTTGGACTCTACTGGGATTCCCAATTTTAAAAGAAGGTCATTTCTAATTAATTTTGTTTTTAAAAAAGATATTGTTAGGTTGTCCCCCAACTTATTCTATCTCGTATGCCCAGTGTGAATATGCTTCTACTTCAGACACTAACAGAATTTTTAATTAAAAAAAAAAAAAAAGTGGATTTTGACTTTTTTTAAAAAGGTGTAGTTAGGTTGTGTCCCAACTTAGTTCGGAGGTGAAATCATAAGTCTGGGCTGTATGAATATGCTACAACTTCGGGCACTAATGTGATTTCTAATTGGGGAAAAAAAAAAATAAATAAAGGTGGTGGTTAATTTCCCAACTCAATCCGCAGGTGAAATCCCAACTCTCCGCTGCCGCCGGGATGCCACGGTGGGCTGCGGGGGGTGACTCCAGCGCGGGGCCACATTTTTGGGGTGGGAACCCCTCCCCAGCCACGGGGCCGCTGGCGGCGGGCGGGCCGGGGGCGGGGCCG